>JAJOOR010005119.1:0-53550 GCA_036250505.1 Solanum acaule | reverse complement strand
CCCCCCCCCCCCCCCCCCCCCCAAACATTAAGACACAGCTCTTGCTCCTTTTTTGAAGAGGATATGATTTTACAAGATACAGTTAAACTCACCTCCTGAAAAGATCTGAAAGTGTTTGGTTTCCAGCTTTTGGTTTACTCTTCTCATCCGAAGCCAACTTACCTCCCTTCAAATCATGTTTTCTGCTATGTAACGACTCACTCTTTTCCTCCTTCTGTTCTTGTGAGGAATCACGCTTCTCTTTCAGCTTGTGCTGCTTGGTAGTTGCACCATTGTCAACATTGTGTATAAGTTTCAAATGGTTTGCCGAAGTCTGCTGATATTTATTGCCTCTCTTTTGCTCTTTTTTGTGAGACGGCACTGGATGCTTCACTGCTTCAAGCACCATTCTTGTTCCATTCTGTGGCAATTCACTCTGCTCACCCTTACTTTTTTTCTTAGTTACTGCATCCCCGTTATCCAGTTTCTGACTAAGAGATTCATTATCATGCTTCTCGACAGCCTTCTCCTTGGATTGCTTGGCAATAACCATGTTCTGTTTCTCATCTCTATTATATTTAATTTCAGTTCTTGTTCCATTCTGCGGCAATTCACTCTGCTCAACCTTACTTTTTTTCTTAGTTACTGCATCCCCGTTATCCAGTTTCTGACTAAGAGATTCATTATCATGCTTCTCAATAGCCTTCTCCTTGGATTGCTTGGCAATAACCGTGTTCAGCTTCTCATCTCTATCATGTTTAATTTCAGAACTTGCATTGGGCTGATTATCATCTTCACACACGAACTTCCTTTTCTTGAACTTCACATTTCCACCCATATTTTCCTTCGGAGCATTTTTACTCAATTGAGCATCAACTTTAACCAGGGTATGTTTGATCACTTCACTGCCTGGAATGACCCCAGGAGCTATCGTATCAAGGATGACTTTACCGAGAACAAACCTTGTCTCACGCGTTTGTCCTTTCCCAAGCAGAGTATAATCTATCTCAAAACTATTCCTCCTGGTTTTGAGAGATCTCACATCTCCTATCAGAACGTCAAAAATTACTTCAACGACCTTCCTCATGTTCTTAGATACAAACACCTGAATATAAAATATCTCATTAAATAGTCAATCAATGTCTACAATAATAATAGAGCAATCACCACTACAGGCTTTAAAAACTATGAACACTTCACCAAGAAATTGACAATTTTTAGACACTGCTGTTGTTCTACTTTATTCAAAGCACGAAGAATCATGACTAAATAGGGATACTGTTGGCAGAGGAGGAGCTTCTGCTAAATCACCATCTCTTCAATGTAAAAGCTGAGGTGATTTCCCGATGAATATAATGGGGCCTTTTAGATGTGGAGAGAGTGTGAAGTTTATTCCAAGTGTAACTCGTCCGAAATACCTAGAAAAGTTGAATGAAAGGCATATGTTGAAAATGTAACCAAATAAAGAACACTCTTTGACAAGAGTGGGAAATATGAAGCCGTCTTAATTGCAGGAAATATTATGACTCCACCTTTCTCAACATGTCACCTTTTTCGAATTTATACGAAGCTCGGGGCTTGGAGATTCCCTGTGATGGACTGCCCCTTAGATGAGAGGGATAGAAAACCATGGATAATCTGCTCCCTGTGAATATGGAAAACTAGTTTTGCTAAACCAAAAGATGGTCTGATCAGTCAATACTACTTCAGATCCTATGTAAGCAGCAGGGGGTTTAAATCATTGTAAGCGCTCTTTTGCAGTGCAATGCACCAGCTTCAAAGAGGTTATAAATGTTTTAATGTCAAGGTATAAACAAATGAGGTATTGTGGAAGATAAGGCACTGCTTCGACTTTATCTCTGGATAAGTCATCCAACCAGGCCACCTGCAGATCTGCAATCTGGGATCCTACCATTACATTATGACCAAATGTAATATGGAATAGCAAGCACCCAAGAGCTAAGAAGGCCTCATCGAAAGCTTTGAAAGAGTGGGAGAAAGGGGACGCATGAGCGTTGGATAATGAAAAGAAGATAGAATTAAAGTTACCAATTTCAAAAAAAAAAAAAAAAAAAAAAGGTAGAATTGAATGGGACCTAGTGGTCGATGCTTTTTCTTTTATAGGTAGGGTTGGGCAGCAACTCTACTCCTTGAAGTGAAGAATCGAAAGTCGTTGTTCGTTAGACAAGGACCACATGAGTTCAACTCTCAGTGGAGTTAAAAAAAACTAGGTGGTTTCTTTCCATTCGTGTGCCTTGATATGGAGCCAAGAAACCGAAGTAAGTTTACTTACCAAACCAGAGCATGGGGAACCTGGGAACTTGGACATTGCTTCCTGGAGGCTGTCCTTATCAGTCAAAATGTCTAAAGAATTTTGCACTAGCACTGCCAGCTCTGTAACTCTTTCCACAAGCTCATCATCTGATATGGAGCCTTGGGAATCTGAAATTTCAGGTGCATAAATAGATGCAGCATCAGAATGTCTTCTAGCAAAGTTAACACCTTCCTTCCAATTTCCATGGTACAACACAGAAGCAAAAGTCAGGACGATAAATGCCCCTTGAGGATCAGTGATTAGTGCTAGATGAAATGCCAAGAGTGCAACCCTGCTCACATACATCAATCAAAAAGGAAAAATATTGTCAAGAATCATAGTCACTAGAAGCCAATTTCTCAACACTAGTTCAAGCCTGAATCATCCAATAGACTTTCAAAAGGCGATAACACCAGTGAACTGAAAAATAGCAGACAGTTTGATTGCAGAAATCCAGATTATGACTTATGAGCTGCTATGCTGATAGTGAACTATTAACATGACTCCCCCCAGGTTTCATATGGCTGGATGTAGTCAAAATGCACTATAGAACCATGAAATGCACCAAGCTCAAAATTATAATCAAGCAATGCACAATAATGGTCATGCTATTTTATGCAAATGGTAACAAAAACAATAAGGACCATGCTATTGTCTTCCCCCAGCTTAAATCTACCATCATACTCCCTATAGTGTTGAACATGCATGAGTTCTTCATCATTTGAGATGTGCAAATGCTCCTAATTGTCAATTTAAATGCTAAATGCAGGAGCAGAGTAGAAGTACCAATCTAAGATGCATAAGAAAGGATGATCCCAACTTAGGCTTTTGATATAGGAAGAGGCAGCACGATGTGCCACAGAGATGGTCCAGAATGTGAACACAAAGTATAAAGACAAAAGTTGTTTTTATTCTCCAAAACTTCAATCTCCTTCTATTTCTTTACCACATTCATCATTGTATTCAGTGTGAATTCCCTTGGCATGTGAAGTGAAATGCAAGTTGCCAAAACCAGAAGAGGTGTTTCAATTTTTTACTGAGAAAGTGGAAGAGGTGTTTCCATTTGCCAGTGCTTATAAAACAAGTGGCATTCTAGCAGGCCTCTGATTGATGAGAAACCATAAACAAGGGAGATCTTAAACCAAAAACAACTTACAAGTTACATCAGAATGAAAGAGTAGTAGAAGACGACCACAAGAGAACAAAATCCCAAAGATGGGTGTTAAGAACTTTACTCCAAAGCACAAAAGAAATCAAAAGTTAACTCCAAATATTCTACCCTAAGCTATAAAAGCACTGAACCTTCAGTTAACCAAACAATGATATCTACTGCAAACATCAACACTCCGGACCAAAAGAGAAAGAATACTTCTCCTATAAAGCTATTAGCTATGATGATCGAACAAGATAGAACAAGATAGGTTAAACCTCAGTAGTTTAGGACTTTAGGTATATAGCTCACAAAATGGTGATAGTTTGGGGAGAGGGGGTTTAGTTTATATTATTCACTTTTATTTATTTAACTTTTTTTGCCCCCATGCAGGATCGAACTCAAGTAATAGCGGTTTGAAACAGAGGTCCAGAACCATTGAAAAACACCTCATATATGAATACAGCTCTCAAAATGACAGTAAACACTAAAAGAATGATAGCCAAAGACAAAAACTCTCACTTTAGGAAGAACATGACACACAAGGAAATGAAATAACACTATAAAGTAATTGCAGTAATTGTTACAAGGGTGAACAAAGCACCCATCTCAAAGGAAAAGAACCAAAAAATATCAGTTAACAAGGCCAGATGTGATACTTAGTTCAACAATATATTAACTTACACAAACTATCTCCACCAATGGCTAGAAATTAACTCAACTTACCACAAACTATCATGAGAAGGTCGATCACAGGTAACTAGTTGATCCAAACTGGAAAATAGTTTCTGCAAAATGTTCAGACCAATAAATTTAATGCGTGAAACACTACTAAAAACTCAACAAAAACATGCATCAGGCAAAAAGACAAATATGCCCAGACAAGTGCATGCATGAGCTCACATATGGGGGGAAAAGCTAGACTTCAGGAGGATGCATGGAAACAAGCAGTCCAGAGAAAATATGTACACAAATATGGGAAGAGTTGACATCAAATAAGTGAGGAAGCACATAGAAGGAATTATACAAATTTATGGAGTAAAAAAAAATACAAGATACGAAGATATACCATCAACATAACAGAACTTTCACTCAACTGTTTGTTAGACTGTTGAGCAAGGTGTGCTGCCTGTAAATGACACATTTAGTCAAGTATAAGCTACTGTCCTGAACCAAAAAATCATGGAAGTCACATCATACCAAAATGAAATGAAACAATATGACATACATGAAATGGTAGCAGCATTTCAAGGATGCCGTATCTCTGAAGTAAAGAAAGAGAAGGCTCTGCAGCTCCATAAGACAGCATATAGTTGACTTCCATCATTAATCTAGACTGCACAAGAAAAAATTGAGGCCATGCAGGCAAAAACTACAAACCAAGAAGCAGTTATATAGAAAGATTTCATTGTGGTTAGGAATCTTTTTAGCATCAGGGATGTCAGGCAATGAGAAGAAGGCATAATAGCATAGAGAAAGCTAAACCTTAGGAGGGTTAAACTTAAAAGAACAAACAGAGGTAATTAAATAAGTTAACAATGGTTTACATGAATTCATTGTTCATACCTTGTTCAATATCATTATGGACGGTGAGAGTTTGTGCATAGCAATTTCAATCTCCTTTGAAAAGGACAACTTGAGGCGAGCAGCCAGTCTCAAGCCACGCAAGATCCTTGCTGAGGACAAAGCAAATCCAGGATCAGTTCCATAAAAAATTATAAAAGGAAGGCATTAGGGTAAGTTCATGTGACTCGTCTTCTATTTTTTCAATTCACCAGCCCTACGACCTCCTCCTAAACTTTTAGAAATGCGTACTCTTACTAGTAAGACCTCTGAAAACGCTTTTCATGTTCACCTGACATAAGGAATAATGTTCAGTTGGTTCACGATAGATGGAGTCGATGGGATAGTGTTTTCTCAAAGCACATAAAGAATATTTTTTTTATGATTGATGGAATGAAAAAATATGACCTTTTCCGTCAAAACTCTTCAACTCATCCTGTTACCTCCATGTTTATGCCTAATGGCACGTTCACCTCCCACAATCCACCTAGGGAGCATTATCGCCCACATCTTCAAGGCGGTTCAAGCACCACTCTGCCCCTTTTCACCAGCATGCTACTAGCACTTTTTCTCTCCCCCAACCAAGTGGCACAAGCAACAAACCCAAGCTTTCTCTGATGAAACAACAAGCCCCATTCTAAATATCCATGTTCCTCATTTCCTCTGTGCACTTAAAAAAAAACACCTATCTCATCCCTCCTTTGACAAAAGACAAACTCCACTTCAGACACAATCTCAACAAGAATGATCCCTCCACCATATATTACATAAAAATACAATCCTGCATTAATGATCTGATACAGAGTGATCCCTTTCTTCACAAACAAGTTATGCAGGAGCTGTAATACAAAGATTTGTAGAACAATGAACAAAAGTTATTTAAATATTTAGGGCGCGTCTATTTTTGGTCAGATATTTGACTTATTGTATTAATAAACTGGACATACTATGGACAATCTAAAATGAGTATTAGATTTTCAATTGAGTAACAATTTTTTCCAGTAATAACTGTCGTCTTAAATCCAACAATATCCTTGGCTAACATGTCACTTCTTTGTCATCTTCAAGAACTATATAACAACAACTAGGCTCAATCTCAAACTAGTTGAGGCTGGCTCTATTAACAAAAAACAACAGGATCAATACCAATGTACAATGCATGAATTGTAGTTCAAATTCTCAAGTCAAGGCACATTTCTAAAATAGTTGCACCTACCACAATCCTCTTCAAATGACAAGTGTGCTGGTACCAAAGTCCTTAACTGCACAAATACGACAAAAGACTTTGTAAATTCCAAAACACATCAAAATGAGACCTTCACATAGTTGAAGTAAAATAATTTCACCTGTAAAGATTTTAAGTCCACTATTGCATCGGCATAATCATAGATTGTATTCACAGATGGATCAAAAAACAAACTGTTTCCACAATTTTACAAACACAAAAATGAGTTACTAACACCACAATGAACTGTTTCCACAATTTCATACACACACAAAATGAGTGAACTAGCATGACTATCCAAAAAAAATTAAGAGATCCAATCAATCACCTAAAAGATAAAGAACATCTATAAACAGGAAAAAAAATAGACTTTTTGAACTGCAGACAAGCATGTATAGACTGTAATACAAATGTGTTGCTTTCCACCAGAATAGAGAACTGTGGAGAGGTTCTTCAAAAGAAAATGATTAACATGCAAATAGTCTCCCCAATAATATTGATCCTCATAGTTCAATCGGGATAAGGATTAGCGGAGAGGTTCTAACCAGTCCTGGAAACTAAAACAATTTTCCAACAAAAATCTACATTGCTTTCCGATAAGAATCGAGCTCTTTTTTCCTTGCGACATATTTTGTTTTTTAAAACTGCTTCTTTTTATATTATTTTGGCTGTTCAAAAATAATTTTTTATAGCAAATGAAGATTTTAGGAAATTTTACTCTATTATGTTTTTAGCTTTTTTTGTAAAATGCAAATGTTCCCTAAAACAAAACTCAAAACGCATTGGTTTCCAAAATCAAAACCAGATCAACAACATACTTGGTTTTAAAGTTACCAAGTTTAAAAAAAAAAAAACATACTCGATTTCAGGACAACACTGCCTAAGGCCATCTTCAGTGCTTCATCTTTTATATTACACCCTGTTCTAAATGATAAGATCAAACTGACAGAATCAAGTGAACCAGTGATCTTGTATAGCTCAAGAAACAATTTGCCTAGCTGTACCTATAATGAAGCCACTTATCACGCCAACAATTTCTCATACTTCTACTTCCCACCTTGGAGTATCCAACAGCAACTCCAAGTTCCAACTTCTTAATCAAAGCTCAAGGCATGGCAATGCTTTCCGATCTCAATCACTTTTCTCATCCAAAAGGATGTTGATAAAGCTTGATGATTCATCCAAAAGTAGGTATTAAGGTGCGTTTATGACGTCATCATGGACCCCACATAGGAAATCAAACACGAGACATTGTAGCAGTACCTCCCAAGGATCCCACAAAATGGAAAACACAAGGACATTATTGCACTACCACCGCACTAGTAAACTTCTCGTTTTATACCTTGTCTCTGTTACTAAATAAGGTTATGATTCTACATTGCAAATAAGCACCATAATAGGTTTCTAGATATTAGTTGAGGACCACAACATGGATAAATCAAGCATGGCAGTGCACAGCATAGATCCTACCTCTACATGTCTGTCACCACACTGCATTCCTCCATTTTTCTATCAAGACCTTTGCCCACTATCTCCTATAGTTCTATAATTACTATCTTTTCCATTATCTTCTGAGCATAGATAAATGCAATTACTCAAATAAAATGTTAATGTATGATTAAAACAACAATTTTGTTATGAGTTCCAATTTTTCAGCTTTTCTTTGCGCTATGGCTGCCTACATAGATATTCATTTTGGGTTGGTGGTAAGAGGAAGCAGACCGGGCATTGGAACCAAGACAAAATCGAGTCCACCAGTAGAATTGAACAACCTACGAAGCCTTCCAGATCTCCCTTTCCCAGGGAATAATTTACAGAATAGAAATCAGATTTAGCTCCATTTTCTTAAGGGAACAAAAAGTAGAGAGATACCTGTTAACAGTGAAGTCTCGGTGCATGGAATCCTTCCAGAGAATGAAATCCTTCTGATGAAATTTCTTTGGCATTTTAGGAACAGAAAGTTTCTCACTTGCTCCGGTTGGTTTTGCCCCAGTATCAAAACTTGATACCTGAGAGACGGAAATCCGAATTCTTCACTACTTAAAGTTGTATAGTGTGTGAAATATGATAACCAATATATGTAGCCATCTAGGAGAAAAAGACTTCAGATATATTGTCTGTCCAATATAAGTTCAGAGGGAGGTAAGACACCAATGGAAGTTCTTCAATGAATGTTCTCCTTTTCTTAAACAAATGAATAATTTTGATCAAAATGATGAATTTACAAATAACAAGTTAAAAAAAAAATTAAACAATTTAGAAAATGATAAATTTACAAATAAATTTGAACAGTAAGACTAAACCACTTCTCACTTCTCAAAGCACTTTAGTGACTTTCATTTTACAGCAATTACCTACTTATAACAAAAGATAAGTATACAAATGTGAAATACACCATGCCCATGTACAGACATACAAGTATAGAATGTGCAACAGATCTATAGCATAAAGCGGCACCAACCTCCACAATAGAACCATTGACATGTACTCTACATATTGGAAACCGTCGTCCAACAATTATTGCACGATGAAAACGCCTTTTTATCTATGACAAATAGAACAGACCGACATAAATATTGAATCATGGGGACGAGTAGTTGAAACCAAACATAACTGGCTCGTTATTAGGATACTATTTGAATGTATCTTGGACCTGCGGAAGCCTTGCAGTTGTGATTACATCAAAATCTTTTGGTATTTTATTGAGAATTAGATCTCTGACACATCCACCAACCAAGTAAGCTTCAAACCCTGCATATTGCAACTTTTGGTCAAAGGCTAACCTTCACGCAGTGAGATATCTAAATATGAACACGCATGCAAACTAAGTAGTGCCAAGACAAGGGTCAAATACAACCAAGGAAAATGTGCTTAAACTAGTATCTTATTGTGTGGCTCTTCATCCAAGCAAACTACAATTTATTGGGAGCTTAGATAGTGACTATCTTTAACTGAGAAATCCGGATAAACAACAAAGCATCATATGTAAGTATCACCTCCACTTTGGAGACTCTTCAGAACCGTCCATGCATATGCTGGTATCAAGGAGTTACTTATCCCAAAGTCCCTTGAGTAAAGCTTCCTCCACTTTGAGAAGTCAATTTCACCTGCATCATCATCATCACAAATTATAGTGTTACTACTAATCACATAAAATCCACTCATCTGACCTGCAAACCATTGCCACTCCTGAACACGCAGTGGAGCAGAAACACCTTCTCTTTATGTGTGTAGAACATTATGACACTGGACTTAACAGAGGCACGTTCTTGTTAATACTCTGATTTATGGAATTCATGGCAAATTCTTGTTGAAAAACATTATAATGTTTAATACTAACACATCATGCTTTTTTTTTTTTTTGAATTCTTCAAAGAATCCACTTGGTAATAGAGACTGCACCAAGAACCAAGAAAGAATAACTAAAGAAAAATAACAAGGAAGAGTCAGTGTTTACCGGCATCAACCACAGACCCAGAACCCATATTAGCAGAGTGCTGTTCCCGATGTTTGTCTTTAGAATACGTGTTGTGATTAAATTTCTAGAACACGGAAATTCAAGAAAATCGTTATAAACTGTTCGACAATTTGCCTGAACGAAATAACATTAGACTGTATCACAAGAACAAGATAATCAAGTTAGCACCTGAAAGACAAGAAAGGCTTTAAAGCTCGACAGCAAGAAATTGGGTTTGGTTTGTTGGGCTAGCGCCGCCATCAATTTTATTTATAATTTAAAGAAACATGGTTGCCGTTTGAGAGCGGGATCAAGAAAAAGGCGTCTCTGCTGACAACAATGTTTGCGGCTTCGATTTAGCCATTTAGGTCACACGCTCTTACAATCGAAAAATTGGGTTAATATAAGCAAGCTTTTGGCAACCTTCGATTTGTGGGTTTCAAATTTATGCCTAAATCTCTCATTAAAAAAAATATGAATTTTTTTTATCCAGTTTCTTTGTTGTGTGTGTGTTTTTGTTCAAATATACGGAGTAAAAAAGCATTTGAGTATTAAAAAATGGTTACATGACTTTATTTTTAATATTTGTTTAAAGTTTCATCAAATAACATTTTTAGAGAAGGTATTTAAAAGAAAATAAATTTGTCACGCAATTTAAGTATTTAGAAACGGAGCCAGACCAAAAGCAAATTTCACAGTATGATTGATACTACAAGGGAAACTACTCACGACAGATAGATTGATCAAATGGGGACTCATCATGGAAGCTAAATGTATCATTTGTCAATAGGAAAATGAGTCCAGAAATTATCTCTTTTGGAATGCTCTTTTACCAAAAACATCTGGTTAAGACTCCTCAAATAGTTACACAAGGAAGAATTGATAAGAGACACTAGGGACCAATTCATGCACTAATATTATTAGCAACTCATAAAGAAGATCCCTGCTTAAATTTTTGAAATGTTTCTAGTTGAATTCATTTATTGTCTATGGATGAAAAAAAATAAAAGGATAATTGAGAAGGAAACTAGATGTCGGGAAGACATAGCAAAGAAAGTGGTGTATATGTGCAACATAAGAGCCACCACTGAAATCATAATCTTAGTCCAAAACAATTTATTTTAAACCCATCACATAGTTGGATAGTTTAGCTATAGCTTGATGTTTTATGAGTTTGTTTGACTGTGGAACCTCATCTTTGTAAATTTTCTTTACTGTGGTGATTAATACAAGTTCAAATACCAAAAAAATATTTTAAAAAATATAATAAATACAATGTTTTAAAAAATGTAATAGGAAAATTATTATAATTAATGATAAGGATAAGTATTGTTCGACATCTTAAAATAGTATAGTAGATAATTATTGTTGGACGAATGAAGTATAAAATTATATATTTAATAACAATTTTGAGGAAGTTAAAACAAACTCAACTATTTGTCATTGAATTGAATTTTTAAAGACCAGCATCTAGCATTCAAAAAATTTCCCAAAATATGTCTAGATTGAGGTTTGAATATCCAAACTCAGAACATAATTGGACGATCCAACACACCAAGAGGCAGTCTTTGTCAAGCAAAGCCAGTTTGTTCATTATATCAAATCGATAAAGTGATATTATGTGACACCCTTTTCTCAATTTTCATATTCTCTTATATAAAATCGTATTTTTAATAAAGGTGGAGACACATAAATCCTATATCTTCTTTGTAAAGTAATGTATACTACTCACTCTCTTCCTATTTAATTGTCACTGTTTTAGATTTCATGTCCTTTAAGAATATATGCAAGTTTATCATTGCATCCTTATTTAGTTTTCTATTAAAGTCAAGTTTCTAATCAATAAACATGAATTAATTAATTTGACCAATTTACATATTTTCAAGACTAGTAATTTTTAGATAAAATAGATAGAATAATATCATTTAAACATTGATCAAGCGAGTAATTTGTTGAGTCCGATGCCAAAAGGATAACTTTTTTCCTCCAAAAAACATAAACAACATATCAATTTTTTTTAAAACCAAAAGGGCAAAATCGCTCCTGGGGGAGCGATATCCTTCGGAGAAAATTAACTCCGTCTGCTCAGTTAAAATGTGGCAGCGATTTTGTCAAAAAAATTTTTTTTTTTTTCTTAAAATTGCTGCCGTAGCAGCGAATTTGTCAAAAAAAATTTAAGCACCGGCAACGATTTTGTCTATTTTTTTTAAAAAAAGAAATAAATCGCTTTTCAAGCAGCGTTTCTTTTTTTTTATATATAAAAAAAGTTAAATTAAAGTTGCTGCAAATGCAGCGATTTTCTTTAAATTTTATATACTTTTTTTTAAATAGCTGCTGAGCAGGGTTTTTTTCCAAAACATTTTTTCAAAGTTTTCCAAAACCTTTTTTATTCCAAAGTGTCTTTAATTTTTTTTTAAAGAAGTTTTGGAAAAAAATTAAAAAGAACAATAAAAAAAATAAAAGATAATCGCTGCATTTTTTATTTTTTATTTTTTATTTTTTAAAAGCTGCTCAAGCAGCCATTTAAAATAAAAAAATTGACAAAATCGCTGCCAGTGTATCAATTTAAAAAATAAATAAATTGACAAATGCACTGCTAAGGCAGCGATTTTAAGAGAAAAAAATCGATAGGCAGCGATTTTTGTTTATTTTAACGGAATAGACGGAGTCAATTTTTTTCGAAAAATATCAAAAGCGATTTTATCCTTTTAATTAAAAAAAAATTGATATGCTATTTATGTTTTTTAAAGTAAAAAAATTGTCCTTTTAACTCCTAACTCTAATATTGTTCATGCAACAAGAACTAGAGTATGTTGCATAGTTTTGAAGAAAAAAGAAGAAGAGACAATTAGACAATATTTATGTTCACTTCACCCACCAACCAATAACCATATTGCAGTACCCTCCATGCCGGTGGAACCCCACCATTCCTTAATATCGTTGTTTTCTAGTTTCTCCGACTTCAAGGCACCTTCGATTCTTATTGGTTTGTTTTATTACTTCTATGTTTTTTTTAAAAATAAATAATAAAATCTCTGTAAACAAAATGTCATATTCTAAATAATTACATCTCATATCACATATTTAAAATTATAAAATTTTAAAAAAATTTACTCCCTTGTCCAGCAATAGTTGTTCTGTCATTATTGACTTTATACACTTCTTAAAAAACTATTAATAGAAGGGTAATTTTACTATATCACCATTTGAATATAATAAATACAATGTTTTGAAAAATGTAATAATGAAATGACTATAATTAATAATAATGGTAAATTATATACTAAGGGTAAAATTATCTATTGATTTCATAAAGTAGACAAGTATTGTTGGACATCCCAAAATAATATAGTGGACAACTACGATTGGACGGAGAAAGTAATACATTACACATATTTTTAATTTAAAATTACTAAATATATCTTTTTTCCTTAAATTTCTACTCCCTCTGTCCCTAATTACTTGTTCACTTTTCCTTTTATAGTTGTCCCTAATTACTTGTCCATTTTGACAAATCAAGAAAGAACAATTTTTTTTACCTATTATACCATCAATTAAATAACTAATTACTTTGAAAAATGCAGAACTTTTCATCCACTCATAATTAATAGGAGTAGAATGGTAAACTCACTATGTCATTAATTGATTTCTTAATAGATGTGCTAATTCAAAAGTGGACAAATAATTAGGGACATAGGGAGTATGTTTTATTTTTATTTGTCCATTTGTATAAATTTATATTAATTGGTATGTATTATTAATTTTGAGAAATAATTTAAAAATAAATACTTAATAATGAAGTAGTATTTAATATCAAAGATAAAATAGATACAAAAAGGTAAATTATCTCTTGTTTTTTCAAACTTACACAAGTATTATTGAATAACTATTTTTATTATAGTGAATAAATAAAAATGAACTAAAGAAATATATTTTTATAAATAAAATAAAAAGTTAATATACAATAAATAAACAAAAGTGAACTGCAGAAATACATTGAATTATACATTTTTGGTGATTTGGTATCTGGAGTAGGAGTATAAATTGGTTTTTATTTTCACAAATATAATAAAACGCAATAAAAGAGTCTCTGTCATTTACTTTTCTTTATTATCTTCGCTTCACCAGTTTCGTCCTGAAATCGTGAAATCATCTGAATTAGGGCTTCTTCTTCATTTTCCCGTTTCCGATTAATCGGCGATTTCGATTTCATCACTTTTCATCTCAGGTTTCAGTTCGCCATTGATTAGTCAACAGGCCTCCCGAATTGTTGAAGGGGAGGGTTTTGAGTATGGGCGGCGGTGATACTAGTGCTGCGGCGGCAAAAGAGGATAACGAGAATAACGCCACCGGCGATCAAAAAGTTACAATCAATGTCCGATGTTCCAACGGCTCCAAATTTACCGTTCAGGTGGCTCTAGACTCAAGTGTTGGATCCTTCAAGTCCACCCTTGCTCAGCACTCCGACATTCCTGCCGAGCAGCAGAGATTGATCTATAAAGGCCGGATCTTAAAGGACGAGCAAACCCTAACAAGCTACGGTAATATTAATTATCCCCATCTATATTCCGATTTTGATACACGGAGGACTTGATTGCTTCTGCTTAGTAGATATGCGGTATAGTCCTGGAAAAGGTCCCTAATTTAATTAGGCAATTTTTTTTTGTGTCTGGGGATTGGTGACATGCTATTTTCTTGATTGTCGTTATTGGTTTTTCTGTATAATAATTGCAACATGTAAAGGCTGCTCCTGGTTTAGAAGGTTTGATTTTTGTGGGTTTATCTATTTATGGTAAGAAAGGTGATTAGACGGATTTAGGTTGGCTCCTGCATATGTAGTTTCTTTGCTAATGAATTCAAGAAAATGAATAGATGGAGTTAGGTTGGCTCCTGCATATGTAGTTCCTTTGCTAATGAATTCAAGAAAGATGAATAGACGGTCTTATGTTGGCTCCTGCATATGTAGTTTCTTTGCTAATGAATTCAAGAAAGATGAATAGACGGACTTAGGTTGGCTCCTGCATATGTAGTTTCTTTGCTAATGAACCCAGTAAGAAAGTGTTGTGATTCTCTCCCTTTTATCAACAAAAAAGAATAAGAAAGATCTGTGCTTATCACTATTTATTGTCCAGTCTTGAAATAGAATGCACAAACACAAGATGTTAGCCAAAGTGGAGAATGATTTCATGTTTTAAAGCGGAATTAAGGGTTATGTGTGCATACATTGAAGAACAAGTAATGAGTTTGGAGACACATATTAGAATGGGTAATGGACTAAGTAGGCTTTGTATGCTACTATTACCTTGTTGACTACTTGAGAAATCGAGGGGGATAAACTAAGGAGTGATGAACTGAATGTGATTTTTGGGAAGTTCATTGATAAGTGGGCCTAAATGTTGATAGTAAATCAGTGAAAATGATATTAGCTGATCAATAATCTTCAATAGTTATTATTGAACTAAATCTTTCAGTAAAATTCCTCTCTTTTCTTGCTCTTCAAGAACAATAGTTAAAGATACGACATTTGATTTTGGTTGTAGAATTGTATGGAAGTATTGCCACAAAGTAGGACCTCTACTTAATGCTTTCTCTGTTTAAAGGGTGCATATACTTCAGTTCATACTTCATATGGTGATGATAGCTAATGATGAAAACGACTTCCGTTCATATGATTGAGCATCATCTCCAAAAAATGTATAAGAAGTGATAATATATAGATTTGCAAGTACTATAGCTTGAGAGAAAGGTCTGGCGTGTTGACTTGCCCTGCAGACCCTAGATTCCTAGTTGAGAGTTGTGTTCCAAGGAAACTTTTACAAGGATTATACTCTATAGAAACAAGGTGCTGATGGTTAATAGCGACCTCTAAAAGATCAGAACAGACAAGGAGGGTATCCGAGTTGTAAAAAACCGGGGATTGGGGATGAAATATGGTTCCATTTTCCTACTAATGGGAATGGATGGAGTATCTTGTCATTATGTTTTACATGATTATATTCTATCTCCGTGAAGTATGTTTTTGACGTGTTACCAGGCTGTCACAGTAATATTCTTTTATGTGTTGCTTATCTTATTTATATGTGGTTGATAGGTCTTGAGGCAGATCATACCGTCCATTTGGTTCGAGGTTTTGCACCAGCTGCCGCTGTTAATACTGCAAGTGCAGTCAATACTGGAAATCCAAATGCTAATCAGAATGCACCCTCTGATGCCGCTCCAAATGTAGGTGGACCATTTTCTGGATCGGGCCTTGGTCCTGGTCTTGGAAGTGGTGGCGGCGGCGGTGGTCTACTTGGAGCTGGCCTTCCGGATTTCGAGCAGGTCCAGCAGCAGTTGACCCAAAACCCCAATATGATGAGAGACATGCTGAATATGCCTCTCGTTCAGAATTTAATGAATAACCCAGAAATCATCCGTAACATGATTATGAACAATCCTCAAATGCGAGAGATCATGGATCGTAATCCAGAGCTTGCCCACGTTCTCAATGATCCTTCTACTCTTCGTCAGACAATGGAGGCTGCACGAAACCCTGAACTTATGCGTGAGATGATGCGTAATACTGACAGGGCAATGAGCAATATTGAATCTTCTCCCGAG
The DNA here is from genome assembly GCA_036250505.1 of Solanum acaule. Taxonomy (NCBI): domain Eukaryota; kingdom Viridiplantae; phylum Streptophyta; class Magnoliopsida; order Solanales; family Solanaceae; genus Solanum; species Solanum acaule. The sequence goes on along the minus strand of JAJOOR010005119.1, from coordinate 37,262 downwards.
GGATTTAACATGCTGAGGCGCATGTATGAAAATGTCCAAGAGCCTCTCCTAAATGCAACAACTATGGGTGGAGATGCAAGAAGTGATGTGGGTTCAAACCCGTTCGCAGCTCTTTTGGGGGTTCAGGGTGCGGGGCAAGGCAGAAACCAGTCAACTAATCCTCCAGCTACTGGTTCTGAGGCTACTGCTAACACACCTGCTCCAAATACTAATCCACTTCCTAATCCTTGGGCTTCTGCTGGCAGTAAGCTACTATCATTTCATATCCTTCGATTTTGTACAAAATTTGCTTGCTTTAGACATGCTTAATTACTTCACCTCTTTGGTTTTTTTTTGGGGATAACGGTGGTGTCTGGGTTGCGCACCTCGACTATTCCACTAGTTACTTGCAACCTCCCACAAACACATGTAACGGGTCTTTGCTGCCATGGCTTTGGCAAATGAGAAGAAATCGCCCCATGTGTTTTTGTCTCTGCTGGCCTTTGCCTCTTGTTTGATTGAAGTTGGGTTTCACTTGTAATAGGCAGTGACTTCTCCTCCTCTTGTGCTTCTGCAAGACTTCTATTCTTGGCTGCTTTGATTGGTTGTGAATGACTGGTGCAATGTGTGTTTTGAATTTACACACCAGGGGTAGCATTGCACACTACAAACAAAATGTTAGGTTCTCATAAGCTTCTCATGCTTGTTTTGCAAGAATTTTCATCCTCCATGTCCCATGCTGTATGCGTAATTCTATGTTTCATTTAGGTGCTTTGAGCAGGTGGTATTTAGGCATCAGGGTATTTCATAAGGTTTTCTTGTTATATGTTCAATTTTTATTATTTTTTCCTTACTTTGCCTTTTTGCAGCTGGAGCTGGCCAAACTAATACCACTGCTAGGTCAAACACTGCTGGGGAAACCAGGGCACCACCGCCTGCTGGCTTAGGTGGACTTGCACTCCCAGATCTTGAGGGAATGCTGGGTGGCATGCCAGATGCTGCTTCACTAAATCAGATGATGCAAAACCCAGCTGTCTCACAGATGTTGCAGTCTCTCCTCTCAAATCCTCAATACATGAACCAGGTATAATTTGTGACTTCAAGCTTGCTTGCAGTCATCTATGTCTTTATTTCTCTTCTTCTATTTTTTATGGAAAGCTTCTTGTCAAGTTCTCATTCGGTAGTATCTTGGTGTTCAGATGCTTGGGATGAATCCACAGCTAAGGAATATGCTTGATTCCAACTCCCATCTTCGAGAAATGATGCAAAACCCTGAATTTATTCGGCAGTTGACTTCCCCTGAGACAATGCAGGTAAATCATTTCTGGTTGCTATCTTTATCTTGCTTCCTTGATGTGTATGGTGCATTGGATGTATTGAATATGGTGTTTGGTTAATTGAATCCTAATAAGTGTGCTTTTCACTAATTTAGCCTCATTACCTATTTGTGGATGAGACAAGCCATGTACATCAACATGTCCAATTGGAATGACACTTTATCATTAGTTCAGACTGTTGGTCAAAAGAAGTCATAAGCTAACTATGTGAGTCAAAGGGGAAGTGTAAGAAATCGATATACTGCACTTGGTACTTTTTTGCTTTGGATTGGGCATTTCTAGATCCACTGTTATGCCTCTCTAAATCACTGAATTTCTCCCATTTTCCATAACATCAAAATTAAGCTGTGATGAAGTTCACTTATCTCTAAGGGAAGTATACTTATTCATCAAAACTTGCAGCATATTAGTCGCTCCCATTTCCTATAAAATTACAAATAAAGTGGTGATAGTTTCCAGTTTCTTGAAAGGAAACTTCAGTAATTTGAAACAATTGTTGTGCTATACCATGGAACTCTTATTTGTAGAATTATATTTAACTCATAATATTGCCTTCTTATTTTAATTTCTCCACCAATTAAAGCATAGATTTGTGAATCTTAACAATATCTCTCTCTTTGATATATTACATTTTCTCTTATGATCTTCTGATTTTGTATATAATGGACACAAGAGTCATGCTTTCATCCAGATGTAGAAATTTGCATTTTTCATTATACTGATATACTTTTAAGACATCAAACCACTCAAGGCAATACATACAGGGAGTCATAGTTTCATCCAAATGTTGAAATTGACTTGCTTGTCAATTAAACTAAGTGTAAGATATCCCATGTCAAAAATAAGTAAGTAAATAATAAGTGTAAGACATTAATACACCTAATGGACGTCACCGTGTGTTTGTTTCTTGATGTGGCTTATAATATTTACCAAAACTTCAGGTGTATTTTGGTTCGTAATCTTTATGTATCCTCTGACTTCTTATTTTTGCTTCTTTATAGCAACTTATGACTTTCCAGCAAGGGCTTTTGTCTCAACTTGGTCGACAACCAACGAACCAGTAAGTTGATACCTGTGTTTTAAGTTCACTTGGCTGGTGTTCTGCATGCTTCATGATTTATGTTACAACTTCTGCATATCTTTCTTATTTCCCATTAGTCAGCATTTCTTGTATACACTTGCAATGAAATTGGTTCAGACATATTCTCAGATTTCAATTTTCCATTAGTAGAGAACCATCTCAATTCTTAAATTAGGAAGGAAGAAGGGCATGCTTTACTTTTTCATGTTTCAGATCTTCTTTATGGTTGTTGGATCATTTTGGATAACTTTATGGTATTTCTGGCTCCATGCTGAGATGATGTCTTTTTCCCTCTTGCAGACCGGGTCAGAATGTGGGAGGTGCAGGTAAATTTTATGCCCTCGAATACCTCAAACCCAAACCCCTAACTGCAATGTTACCAGTGGAGTGTGTAGGTTACTTCAATAAGTAGTCATGTTATAATCTTATCTAAGAGCCAATATATTTCCGTTGCCGTTGTTTTGAAAGTTTGTTCAAGACTATAATTTTTTGTGCAAAAAGGGTCTAGTAGTTATGTGATGGAAGGATATTTATCAAAGTGAAAAGTAAGTTTTACTGTGAATGTTGCGCCGCTAAAGTTCAACATATCCACAGATGAGTGTCGCAAACATGCAGATACTAAAATGGATGTGTAGTCATACAAAGATTGGTTTAGTTTAGAAATGACACATTCTCCAGAAGGTTTGAGGTAGCACACATTGAGGATAAAACGCGAGAAGGTTGATTGAATATTTATTTTTAGTATTACACTCGGGGGTCGTTTGGTTGGGAACAAGTTATCCCAGGATAAGTTACATGGGATAACTTATCCCATCACTATGGCACAAATGTGGTATAAATACTCCAAGGACTACCTAATATCTCCAACCAAACGCAGAATAAAATAATCATACATTTTATTCCGGGATTATTATACCTCACACCAAACGACTCCTCATAGTCTCTAGAGGCTGGGTACTGACCAGATCAGGCCCTGAGAATAATGGCGTCCTTTCAAACAAAATCAAGAAAAAGTAAAGACGTCGAAATAGCTAATTATAGTAAGCATGAAGGGGCTAATTAAATGAAATATTTTTTATACATATGTTTAAAAAGCACTTACCGGAGTTTCAAAGTAAAGACCAAAAGTCGGGCGGATAGGGGGGAAAACATTTCTCCGTTCCTGGTTCTACTGTAGTTTTTGGAATAATTACCAGCCCAAAATATCTTTTAATTCCAAAACTACTAAGTACTGTTGTAATGGCAATTGGAACTGTATTGCTTGGGATGGAATGGTCATGGCCTGCGTCAACCTAGAGATGCAGCGGTCAAATTATGTTGAGTGATATCTACTAGTTGAGTTTTAGTCTTGTTATAGTACTTCAATTATTATTATTTATTGGAGAAATTAGGACTCATATTGCGTGCGCACCCAACTTGTTTGGGAGTGCTTAGGCGTAGTAGTAGTAGTAGTAGTTGTGAAAAGGGTTTAGTATTAACAATTTGCACCTTTATTTCTTAGGCAGAAATTCGTTGTTATTTTATCGGTTGTGACTGATTCCTAGGTAAGTCAATAATTAACCCGATGTTGTGGGATTTAAGTCAATATACAAAAAGTCAAGAGCCTACACCAAATTATTATTTTTTGAGATGATACCTAGCTGATTTATATCAGAAGGAACATCATGGCTGCACCAAATATGATTCGATACCAAAACTAGGGACCAAACTGTCTAAATCCATTTTCTATCCATCAACAGATTTCTCATGTAAGGAGTCTTGACGCTACGTTAAGGGTTGCCACCATGTTGAGGTGATGATTTTAACGGAAAGCTATTGGGGGTGGGTGGTATAGGTTGGGGATGCTGGTAAAAGGTTTGGGGTGGTGGGGACACAAGGATATGGGTGTTGTAGGGATTGGAACTAATGGAGTGGTTTAGTTTCTCAATACATTCCTGTCATGTGATCTGATAATTGCCTTTCAAGATGACTAAGTGCCTCCCAATTTGTTTGTCTAGGCGCTAGCCAGTTAGTTCAGTCTATCGGCTAGATATGGAATCTGAACATTGAATGCATTCATCAGTTTCTGCTACTTTTTAGATGAAACAGCATGTAGATAGTAGTTCCACTTTTGACACACACATGAAATCTAGTCGTACTAAGATATACTCAGCTTCAGTGACATCCTTCAGCATCCCTTGTTGAAATGCTGAGATATGAAATGTAGCTATATTAAGATACAGTCGCGTCAGTACAATCCATCCTTTATATCTCCATATAGGGGAATGTATGGTTAGTTTGATTCTTTTTCTGGCTTCTTGTGATATATAGGACAAGTACAATGCTATTTTTGCATACTGCTGTTTAGTTTTAGTTTGACTCACATCATTACGGTTCTTTCAATAATTGCAGCCCTTGACAACAACATGGGAATGGAAATGCTGATGAATATGTTTGGTGGACTTGGGTCAGGGGGTTTGGGTGGTGTCCCCAACAGATCCAATGGTTAATTTTCTCCTCTCTATTTAGTCAAACTCTCTCTCAAATTTTAACTTGCTCACCTTTTTAATGTTGATGTCTTGCTGTAGTGCCTCCGGAGGAATTATATGCCACTCAGCTAGCACAGTTGCAAGATATGGGTTTCTTTGACACTCAAGAAAATATCAGAGCATTGGTTGCCACTGCAGGCAATGTTCATGCCGCAGTAGAGAGACTTCTTGGAAATCTTGGACAGTAATGTTTTATCATTCTCTTTCATATGACTAGCTTCTGATGGGGACAAGATGAAGTCTGTTAATTTGGACATGGCAAGCGTCAAATCTTAATAGGAAGGAGCATTAAGTTTTAGTTGGAAATATTTGTTTTGGAGTTTATTTTTGGAAGGACTCTCAACTGTTGTCTTCCATTCTCTTTTCCCTTGGACGCAAAAAAAAAAGGAAATTGATGGAAGAACAAGTTGCTTAGTCCCTTGTACATACGATGTTAAAATTGGTCCCATAAATTGTTTGGTATATTATAATTTGTACTTCACTTGTGTCTAGCATCTCTTTTTTGATATGCTAGGCTAAATGGATTTGCTTGATGCTTAGTTAATTCAGCTGTAGCTGTCTGTATTTTGCTTGTTCAACTGCGCATCAAGTTTTTTGTGTGCTATGCTATGATGTGTTGTTCTTGCCTCTTGTTTGAGTTCAACGATTTATTTCGCTTAGTATATGAAATTGTAATGTCTTGTGTAGACAACAGACTAAATGGCTATCTTCGAAAACCAATATTCCATATTGTAAGATTTTCATGGATCCGGCTTCTCTTCATTTTCCCCAAATTTCTACTTAGATATATGACACTTGTATTATTTAAATATCAATGGTGCATATTAAAGGACTCAATTGATATCAATGGTTCCTAATTTAATGAAAGGTACATTAACAAGAAGTAATTAAAGGACTCAATTGCACTTATATCCTCAGTCACCCACGGCTGCCGGGAAGCAAACCAAGTTGTTGATGGTTTGGCTAAAAAGTCGTTCAACTTTGTAGGCGTATTTTCATATTTTAATTTTTTTCATTGGGGCTTTCTACTTTTATAACAGTATATATAAGATAAATAATTATTAAATAGGAAAATGAAATGAGCTCAAATGTGGATCGAAGTTGATAGAAATGATTAATATAATTAACCCTAATAATAATTTTGAATTATCATATACTAATTGATTGTTATTGTTAAAGAAAAATTTAACAATCATTCTCAACTTTAGTGTGTTTTCATTTTTTCCACCCTAAACAAAATATATAATAACATCCACATGGACCCTACATAAGATAAAAAGAAAATATTATAATAATTTTATTATTCAAATATTCATATCAATTTGCATGTATTTCAATTCATTAATTTAATAATTCTTAATTAATTTCCTTTGGAAAGCAATTTTAACAAATAACAAATTTATAAATGTATATCTAGTCAAATTGTATGGCAAGTAAATCTTAATGAATATTTGGCAAGTGAGTTAATTTTTTACTAAATATGACCATACCTAAGATGACAAGTGAGAGCTATAAATATGACTCTTACATTACTGATTTTTCCCATCTCATCACTCATTTAGCAATACTAATCTTGCTTATTCTTTCAAATTAATTAAGTAGCGATGGCTTCACCAGCGGGATCTAGCAATAGTGCTTCAATTAGGAAAATGGCTGCTCAGGTTAACAACAATGTAAGCTTTCTAATTTGATTATCTATGTAGAAAGTTTTTAAATTTTAATACCTTACACATGACATGTTTAATTAAATCTTTAATTTTAAGATCTCCTTTCTTTTGTGTTCAGTCAAATTAAGACGCTAGTGATTGTTCCATTCACTATGCATCAATAAAGTTATTACTTCCTTAATTTCTTATCTAATTTTTCTTCCTTTGAATATGTGAAGAACAATACCAGCATTGACACTTCTTCACCAAATCTCATGGTTGAGAATGATGTTCCTCCTGCTCGTCCTCTTGTTAATGAAATTGAGATGAATACGAATCCCTTTTATAACTACGGTGAACAATTGGTGTTACAAAGGGGGTGGGGTCTCCCCCCGTACGTTTGCAAGGAAGTTATTAAAACACCAACTGGCCTCCGTGCTATAGCAGTACGGAGACGTAATGTGGCTGATGAAGGATCATGCATAACATCGGTTGGAGGACCTACTTCATCAACTGAAAGCGTTAGTAACAAGAAAAATCAGCCATGAAGAGAGGCTGCTGCTAGCTGGAGATGATGGATATTGAAGAATTTTAATTTGATCTTCTGTTTGTGTTTTTTTTATGTGTTGAATTCTCCTATCGAACAATTGCACTACTTTGAAGTTTTTGTTATGTTTTGTTTTATGGATATTTTGTTATGTGTGTGTGTTTTTTTTATAGTTAAAGTTGTTTTCAATTTTCACTTTTTATTTCAATAATATATTATATTACTTGTTATAATTACTAGCGCACAAGGCAATGCGCTCTATATATGCAGGAAATGATTGGTGTATGCAAAATGGCTTCAAGAATGGGTACACTGACAACCTCAAGCTGAAGAATGCAGATGTGGAGGCTAATCAAGTAGCGAATTTCATGGCTAAAATTGCATCTACAAAAGGAACTCTTACAACTTGGAGAATGCGCGACTACTAGTATAATAAGGATGAGATATGGCGAATCCAATTTCTTTGTAAGCTGATATATATTTTTAGTAGCATCATTGAGGACTATTTTGTACCTGTCATTGTGTTATTTGGAGGTTTGGTCATTGTCCCCCTCCTCTTTCTGTATGTTACAATTAGATGAATGGATAAAAAGACAAGCAGCCCAACAATTTGATTTTCTAGTTTAACTAAAGTATTTTAGTAAAGAGAAGTTGTGTATAAATACTACATGTCATGTATTATATAACATCATGTATAAAATTATATTCTAGGTATATATCATGACTAGCTATATAGTTATAATCATATATATAAATTATTCATTATCTCTATTTTGTAGTCTCAAATACATGTGAGTTGTGATGACAAAGGTGAAAATCCTTCCACTTATCTCTATCAAAAGAGTAACCTGCCAAATATAAATTGTAGTGCTGATTCTCTTCTGGCTACTTTACTTGTAATATTTTTTATTTACATACCCTTTTGAGAAACTATGTGTTTTTGACTATCATATTCTTATTCATTATCATTAATCATTAAAATGTTAATTTCTCTTCAATAAATAAAATGAGAGTTAATCTAAGCAATCACAATATTTAAGTTTATGTGTATGTTCATCCCTTACAAAAATAAATATATATGTTCATCCCTTAGGTTTTCTATGTTAATAATTAGTCAATGTTTATTACTTTTTTATTAAGGGCCAAATGTAAGTATTATACTCAATTATTTCCTTCTTTTCATATTACTTGAATCGTATTAATCTCACACATCCTTTTAATATTTTTTTATATAAATGTATATTTAGTAAATTAATTCCTTATTAATGATGCTACACGCCTTAGAACTCTAGTTTGTTTCAATTTTACATATTAGCAATTCAATTTATCAGTTTTTGATTTGTGAACACACTATATATTCAAATGGAGGACTATAACAAACATTTTGTTTTATTCCTATTCAATGCTTAATAGTTGATATATATATCATTATATAATTTTATTAAACTGATATAATATATAACTTAAAAGCATCTAATATCAAACTCGTGCATGCATGAAGGTTGCATTCACGAATCATGATGCAGGAGTACTTTAATTTAATGATTTTTACTCAATAAAATGAAATATCCATTTGTTTGGGGGTTACAGAAAAAAATATATATGATTCTTATTTCTGGCAAATTACTTTTATAGGTGGAACGAAGTTGATACAATAAATTATTCATATGGTTAACTCTAATTACATTTTTGAATTAAACAATTATGGAAAAACTAATATAAAATTGAACATTAATCATTCTCTACTCAATGTGTTTTTCCCCCTTGATCGAGATTACATATCAAGAAAGAACTCTAAGTCAGTATTAATAGGATTGCCACTACGTACAAGTTCCTAATAATCAATTATATGTCTGAGACGATGATGAATTATTTCTTTTAATATTCATAATATTGACGATAGAAGAATTATTTTTAGTGGTTGATTTACCATGATGTTGAAAGAAAATAATACTTAAATAAATAGCATGTTTCAATTATAAAGTAATTTTAGTGTTGAAGAATTACATTAGTAGTATGAAATCCATGTTTTTTCTGTGTTACTTATAATTAGGATTGAGTTTTCCTTTAATATATTTTATTATCATGAATTAAAATTATGCAAGAAAGGTACATATATTACCCTTGAGATAATCCGATAGTGTAAAAAAAGTTGTACATCCATGATGCACAAAACTTAAATTCTAAGTAAAAAGATAATAACATGCTATAACAAGTCAATGCTACCGGATGACGTACCACAATTATACAGTGATGACTGATGGTGCAAAAATATTGTATGTAATACTCTCTTGGTTCATATTTATATGCCACCATTTTAGATATCATGTGCATTACGAAACTAAGTAAGTTTATTATTCTATCATAATTTAATATTTTTTTGAAGTCAAGTTTTCAATCAATGAGAACATAAATTAATTTATTTTGATTAATTAATTTGATCAATGAACATAATTATTTACTTAGTTTTTCTATGTTGGTCAAATGTATATTTTCAAGGTTAATACTCCCTCTGTCCATTATTAATTGTCAAGGTCTCCTTTTTTAGATTCAAACTATAAGAAGTTTGACTAAACATTTTACGATGTATTTTTTCATCATATTGATATGCAAAAAATTGCAATTTATAGTGCGTTTCGTATAGTTTTTGAATATCTATTTTTTGTTTGTTTAAAATATCAAATTAATGTAATCTAATAATTTAGCTTTGAAAATTAGTCAAATTGACTTTTAAAAAACGCAACATGCCAATTGAAAGTAAATGGAGGGAGTAACTTACAAGGGTAAAATAGGAAGAATAGTGTCATTTATGTATTGATTTTGTGAAATGACAGATATTAAGGATCATCTATTTTTAGCAAGGATGACATATAAATAGGAACATAGGGAGTAATTTTTATATTCAAATATTATTACTCCCTCTGTCCCCTTTTAGTTGTTAGGATTTCCTTTTTTAGAGTCAAAGGATAAGAACTTTGACTAACATTTTATGATGTATTTTTTCATCATATCGATATGCAAAAAATTTCAATTTATAGTACTTTTCGTATAGTTTTGAATATCAAAATTCTTAGTTTAAAATATCGAATTAATGTAATCTAATTTAACTTTGAAAATTAGTCAAATTAACTTTCAAAAAGTGCAACATGACAAGTAAAAGAGGATGAAGGGAGTGTCAGTTTGCATGTAATTCAATTCATTAATGTTATAATATCCTTAATTAATTGCTTCTGCAAAGTAGTTTTAACAAAATATAAATTTTAATAAAATTACATTAATCATAGCAATAAATCTTATGGCAAGAGAGTCAACTTTTTAATAATTACTATATTTAATAACAACACTTTAGATTGCAAGTGAGAGCTATAAATAAGACTCCTGCATTACTGATTTTTCCTATCTGATTACTCATTTAACAAATCAATTACGCAACTATGGCTTCATCAATTGGATCTAACAATGGTTCTTCAATTGAGAAAAATTACTCGGAGGATACATATGGTGTAAGTTTTTCTAATAGGATCTATCTATGTAGAAAGTCCTTTTTGTTTTTATTTTATTCTCAATTTAAATATGTATGAATTTTCCAAATATGATTGTTTATTTTTCTTTGATATATGAAAAACAAAGAGCGACGATACCAATGATGATGGAATGGTCGTCACTTCTACTTACAAGAGGAATGATCAGATGCCGGTGCGAAACGACACTCGATCCTTTTTTGGGAATAATATAATGTATCCGTATCTAGTTCCACCATCATACGCTGGTAAGAAAGATAATGCATATATATATGTGTTTGTATTACTGAGTTGAAAATACTTATTTTATAACTAAGTCTATTAAATATAATTATAGATATTCCCGGAATACACTTGACGGTTGATCTGCACATACCACCAAAGGAAGATGAGGTTTTGGAGAAGGGGGAAGCACAAGTAGCTGTTGTTGCTGCAGAACCACGTCCAGCTATACGCGACGTGACTGGTGAAGGATCATGGATATCATTGGTTGGAGGACTCATTCCATCGGCTGAAAGCACTAGCAAAGAGAAAAATCAGGTGCCTGAAAAAGAGACTCGTCCTTCAAAGGACCAGCCATGAAGAGAAGCTGATGCTGGAGTAGTAGCGGTGATAAAGTACCGAGGAAGATCATTTATTGATCAAAATTAAACTTGAGAAAATTTAATTTGATATTTTGTGTGTTTTTATGTGTTGGACTATCGATCGAACAATTGCAGTACTTTGAAATTTTAGTTATATTTTGTTTTATGGATATTTTATTATAGCCGTAGTTGTGTTTATTTTTCTGTTTCTTCCAATATAACATACATATATATATATATATATATATATATATATATTCCTTGTTTACTAGCACACAAGACAATGCGCACTATATATGCAGGAATTGATTGGTTCAAGAATGGGCACACGGGACTACCTCAAGCTTACCGCAATATGATCAAGATTGGCACACGAGACAACATAATCTCAAGCTGAAAAACAGCATCGGAGATATTACAAAACAATCTAAAGAATGCAGATGTAGACTACATTGCTATACTGAGGCTAATCAAATAGTGGATTTCATGGCTAAACTTACATCTACAAATGGAGATATATAACATCTTCTTCTACTCTTTTCAACTAATTGACAAAATGCAACTCCTAGTATTAAGAGGAGATTTGTAGCACTTGCAGGACTTTTTCACACCTTGTGTATTATCATTACACAGTCATTGTGTTGTTTAGATGTTTGATCATTGTCCCCATCCTCTTTTTCTATGAGTTACAATTAGATGAATGAATAAAAAAAACGAGGGTTCAACAATATGATTTTCTAGTTTAACTAAAGTGTTTTAGTACTAAAGTAGTTGTGTACAAATATATGTCATGTATTGTAGCATCATGTACAAAATTATATTCTATGTATTATGACTAAAGTTATAATTATATATGCAAATTTGAGTGTTACGTCTTCTAATGTTGACCCAAATTTGTTTTATTTATTATCTCTCTTTTTGTAATCTCAAATAATACATGTATTGAAAGCTTTTTTGAAGGTGAAAATCCTTCAAACTTCTCTATATATCAAAAGAGTAACCAACCAAATATAAATGGTAGTACTGACTTATTTTCTCCGGGCCACTTTACTTTAAATATTTTTTTATATACATTCCACTTGAGAAACCATGTTTTATGGATATTTTGTTATGTGTTTGTTTTATTATAGTTGAAGTTACTTTTTGTTTCAAACATAGTATATTACTTGTTATAATTATTTGCGCACAAGGCAATGCGCTCTATATATGCAGGAAGTGATTGGTGTATTCAAAATGGCCTCAACAATGGGCATACTGACAACCTCAAGCTGAAGAATATATGCAGATATAGATTTTGTACATTATTGCTAGAGGGAGGCTAACCAAGCAGCGGATTTTATGGCCAGATGTTTAATTAGGATGAGACATGGCGAATCCAATTTCTTTGTAAGCTGATATATATATATATATATATATATATATTTTGTAGCATCATTGAGGATTTTTTTCACGCCTTGTGTATCGTTTTGTAGACTATTTTGTACAGCCATTGTGTTGTTTGGGATGTTTGGTCATTGTCCTCCTCCTCTTTTTGTATGTTACAATTAGATGAATGGATAAATAAATATATATGTTCATCCCTAAGGTTTTCTATGTTAATAATTAGTCAATGTTTATTACTTTCAAAAATAATTATTACTATGGGCAAAATGTGAAGAATATACTCATGAATTATTCCCTTTGTTTCATATTATTACTTGATCCGTGTTGACCTAATCTATTCCTTAAAAAAACTTTAAATAGAGATGCATTTTAGTAAACTAACCTGATTATAATTAATGATGCTTTGGAACTCTAATTTGATTTGAATTTACATATTATCGGTTCAATTTATTGACTTTTGATTTGTGAACACACTATTCAAATGGTGGACTAAAATAGAAACATAGTCCAATACACTAAAACTCCCGCCATGCATATGGTCATTAAACTGATATTAAAACTTGAAAGTATCGATCTAATAATAAACTCATGCATGAGGGGTTCCATTCATTAATCATGATGCAAAAGTTTCTCAAAATCCCTTCATGCTTAATTATCAACCTTTTCAACCATCTTGTTCTTAAAAGCATTTTATTCTACCATCTAAACAAACAGAATCCATTCAATAGCTCGTGTGAGGTTTCATATAATTTTATAGTAAAACATTAAACAAATTAGGAAATTTGTCTAGAATAGCTATATATAGACTCGTATATATATATATATATGTATATATAATAATAATAATAATAATAATAATAAGATAAACAATTATTAAGTAGAAAAATAAAATGAGCTTAAATGTGGATCGAAGTTGATACAAATAATTCATATAGTTAACTCTAATAACATTTTTGAATTAAACATATATGAAAAAACTAATATAAAATTGAAAAATCATTCTCATATCTCAACTCAATATATTTTTTGTTTTTACCCTTGACCATAAGTGAATTAAAGAGTCATTCTGTCCTATTCCTTGAGATAAGAACTCTAGTCAGAGGGCTAATAATAGAAATAGTGTTACCGCTAAAAGTTTCCTATATGATTAGATGTTTGAGATAATGAATTATTTATTTAAATATTCGTAATATTGAGGATAGAAGAATTACTTGTAGTGGTTGATTTATCATGATGTTGAGAGAAAATAATATATACTTAAATAGATAACATATTTCAATTATGAAGTAATTAAGTGTTGATCGAATAATTACTTTACTAGGATGAAACCCGTTAAAACATCATATTTTAATAAAAAATATTGAAAAAATTATTTTTTTCCGTGTTACTTATAATTAGAATTCAATTTTCATTTGCAATTTTTCCAGTTATAAATTAGAATTTTACAAGAAAGGTAATATATTTACCTTGAAATAACCTGATAGTGTTAAAAATGTTGTATATCGACAATGCTCAAAACTTTAAACTCTAAGTAAAAAGATAATAACTAGCTAAGAATCAATGCTATACCATGTATAACATCAATTGTTTTATTTATTATTATTATAAACATATATTATAATAATTTTCATATTCAAATATTCTTATCAGTTTGCATGTAATTCAATTCATTAATAACTATGTTATAATCCTTAATTAATTGCTTCTAGAAAACAATTTTAACAAAATATATATTTTAGTAAAATTACATTAATTATAGCAATACATCTTATGAAAATTTGGTAAGTGAGTCAACTTTTTAATAATAACTATATTTAATAACAATACTTTAGATTGCAAGTGAGAGCTATAAATAGAACTCTTGCATTATTGAATTTTCCCATCCTATCACTCAATCTTGCTTCTTAAGTCTCAAATTAATTTTAAGCAGCTATGGCTTCATCAAAAGGATCTAACTATAGTGATTCATTTGAGAAAAGTTTCTCTAAGTATATGAATGATGTAAGTTTTTCTAATTTGATTATTTGTCTATCTAGAAAATTCTCTTTATTTTTATTTTATTCTCAATTCAAATATGTACGAGTTTTCCTAATACGATTGTTTATCTTTCTTTGATATATGAAAAACAAGAACTACGATATCAAAGATGATGGAATGGTCGTCACAATTAGTTCCAAGGGGAATAATCAGATGCCAAAGGGAAATGGCACTCGCCTAGGTCAATCCAGCTTTTCTAGGAATATGATGAATCCCCATCTAAATTCATCATACCGTGGTAAGAAAGAAAATGCACATGAGTTCAAAATATTTATTTATAACTGAGTCTTTAAAATATAATTATAAATAGTCTCGGTATACGTTTGACAGTTGATCTGCACATACCACCAAAGGACGAGCCAAAAGATCAGGTTTTGGAGAACGAGGAAGCACAAGTAGTAGGAGAAGTTGCTGCTGCAGAACCACGTCCAGCTATACGCAACGTTACTGGTGAAGGATCATGGATATCATTGGTTGGAGGACTCATTCCATCGGCTGAAAGCACTGGGAAAGAGAAAAAATCAGGTGCCTGAAAAAGAGACTCATCTCTCGAAGGACCAGTCATGAAGAGATTGAGGCTGTTGCAGGAGTAGTAACGGTGACAAAGTACCGAGGAAGATGGATGATAAGATTATTGATTAATCAAAATTTGAACAATTTTAATTTGATGTTTTATGTTATGTGTTGGAGTTGGACTATCGATACTTTGAAGTTCTTGTTATATTTTGTTTTATGGATATTTTAATTTGTAGTGTTAATTTTATTATAGTCGTAGTTGTTTTAATTCTTCTCTTTTTGTTTCAGTATAACATATATATATATTCCTTGTTAAAATTACTAGCGCACAAGGCTATGCGCACTATATATATATATATATATGCAGGAAGTGACTGGTTCAAGAATGGGCACACGGGACAACCTCAAGCTTACCGCGATATGATCAAGATGGGAAACATAACCTCAAGCTGAAAATGATGATCGGAGATATTACAAACAATATGAAGAATGGAGATGTGGACTATATTTCTATAAGGATGCTAATCAAGTAGTGGATTTCATGGCTAAACTTGCATTTACAAATTAATGGAGATATAGCATGTTCTTTCTACTCTTTTCAACATCTTCCTGAAAAGATGAAGGAACCTTTTCAACTTGACAGAATGTGACTACTAGTATTAGGAGGAGATTTGTAGCAGTTGTGTATTATCATTACAGTCATTGTGTTGTTTGGAGGTTTGATCATTGTCCTCATCCTCTTTTTTCTATGTTACAATTAGATGAATGAATAAAAAAATGAGGGTTCAACAATATGATTTTATAGGTGATCTAAAGTATTTTAATAAAGAAGTTGTGTACAAATACATGTCATGTACTATAGCATCATGTACAAAATTATATTCTATGTATTATGACTATAGTTATAATTATATATACAAATTTGAGTGTTACGAAATTAAGTACTAACTTCTTCGACGCAAATTTGTTGTATTCATTATCTCTCTTTTGTAATCTCGTGATGAAAACTTTTGAAGGTGAAAATCCTTCAACTTCTCTCTATATCAAAAGAGTAATCAACCAATTATAAATTGTAGTACTTACTTATTCTTTTTGGTCCACTTTACTTTTAATATTTTTTTATTTACCCGTCACTTGAGAAATCATGTGTTTTGACTATCATATTTTTATTTATTATTTTTAATAATTAAATATAAATCTCTCTTCAATAAATAAAAAAGAGAATCAATCTAGGTAAGTATGTGTATATGTTCATCCCTCAGATTTTCTATGTTAATAATTAGTCAATGTTTATTAATTTTTTATTAAAGGCAAAATGTAAATAATATACTCAATTATTTTTTTCTTTTCATATTACTTGACTTGTATTGATCTTACACATTCTTTAAATAAACTTTATATAGATGTATATTTTACTAAACTAATTCCTTATTAATGATGCCGCACGCCTTATAACTCTAATTTGATTCAATTTTACATATTATCAATTCAATTTATTAGTTTTGATTTGTGAACATCTATTCAAATGGAGGACTATAACAGACACTTTGTTTTATTCATATTCAATGCTTAATAGTTGATATATATCATTATATCATTTTATTGAACTGATATAATAACTTAAAAGTATCTAATATCAAACTCGTGCATGAGGGTTGCATTCATGAATCACGACGCAAGAGTACTATTTTATCTTTATTTAATGTTTTTTTGAAGTCAAGTTTTCAATCAATGAACATGAATTAATTAATTTTGATTAATTAATTTGACCAATGGACATTAATTATTTACTTAGTTTTTCTATGTTGGTCAAATGTATATTTTCAAGGCTAATACTCTAAAGTCATGGTTTCTTTTTTTAGAGTCAAACTATAAGAAGTTTGACTAAACATTTTACAATGTATTTTTTCATCATATTAATATGTAAAAAAATTACAATTTATAGTATATTTCGTTTAGTTTTTGAATATCTAAATTTTTTGCTTAAATATAAAATTAATATAATCTAATTTAATTTTGAAATTTAGTCAAATTGACTTTCAAAAAGCACAACATGACAATTAAATGTGGACGGAGAGAGTAACTCACAAGGATAAAATAGGAAGAATAGCGTCATTTATACATTGATTTTGTGAAATGACAAATATTAAGGACTAACTGTTTTTAGTAAGGATGACATATAAACAGGAACGGAGGAAGTAATTTTTATATTCAAATGTTCTTACTCCCTCCGTCCCCTTTTAGTTGTCATGATTTCCTTTTAAGAGTCAAACAATAAGAACTTTGACTAATATTTTATGATGTATTTTTTTTATCATATTGATATGCAAAAAAATTCAATCTATAGTACTTTTCATATAGTTTTTAAATATTTCAATTTTTAGTTTGAAATATCGAATTAATGTAATCTAATTAAACTTTGAAAATTAGTCAAATTGAATTTTAAAAAGCACAACATGACAACTAAAAGGGATTGAGGGAGTATCAGTTTTTTTTATGTAATTCAATTCATTAATGTTATAATATCCTTAATTAATTGATTTTGCAAAGAAGTCTTACCAAAATATAAATTCTAATAAAATTACATTAATTATAGTAATAAATCTTATGAATATCTGGCAAGAGAGTCAACATTTTAATAATTACTATATTTAATTAACAATACTTTTGATTGCAAGTGAGAGCTATAAATAAGACTCTTTGCATTACTGATTTTTTCCATTCATCACTCATTTAGCAAATTAATTAGGCAACTATGGCTTCATCAATGGGATCTAACAGTGCTTCAATTGAGAAAAATTACTCTGAGGATACATATGATGTAAGTTTTTCTAATAGGATCTATCTATGTAGAAAGTCCTTTTTGTTTTCATTTTATTCTCAATTCAAATATGTATGAATTTTCCTAATATGATTTTTTTATCTTTCTTTGATATATGAAAAACAAAGAGCAACGATACCAATGATGATGGAATGGTTGTCACTTCTACTTACAAGGGGAATGATAAGATGCCGGTGCGAATTGACACTCATCCAGGTCGATCCCCTTATGGGAATGTAACGTATCCCTATGTAGTTCCATCAAATTACCCTGGTAAGAAAGAAAATGCGTGTATATATATATATATATGTATTACTGAGTTCAAAAATACTTATTTTATAACTGAGTCTATTAAATATAATTATAGATATTCCCGGAATACACTTGACCGTTGTTCTGCCAATATCACCTAAGGGCAAGCCAGAAGGTGAGGTTTTGGAGAACGAGGAAGCACAAGTAGGAGGGGCCACTGCTGCAGAACCACGTCCAGCTATACGCGACATGGCTGGTGAAGGATCATGCATTTCATTTGTTGGAGGACTCATTCCATCGGCTGAAAGCACTAGTAAAGAGAAAAATCAGGTGTCTGAAAAGGAGACTCGTCCCTCGAAGAACCAGCCATGAAGAGGAGCTGATGCTGGAGTAGTAACGGTGATAAAGTACCGAGGAAGAATGATGAAGTTCATTTATTCATCAAAACTAGAACAATTTTAATTTGATATTTTGTGCGTTTTTATGTGTTGGACGATGGATCGAACAATTACCGTACTTTGAAGTTTTAGTTATATTATGTTTTTATGGATATTTTTTAGTGTTTATTTTATTATAGCCGTAGTTGCTTTTGTTTTTGTTTCAATATAACATATATATATTCCTTGTTATAATTACTAGCGCACAAGGCAATGCGCACTATATGCAGGAAGTGATTAGTTCAAGAATGGGCACACGAGACAACGTAACTTCAAGCTGAAAAGCATCATCGGAGATATTACAAACAATCTGAAGAATGCAGATTCAGACTACATTGTTAAATGGGACTTTTTATCACCTTGTGTATTATCCTCATAGCGTTGTGTAGATTATTTTGTACACATATTAATTGTCTTTTTTATGTTACAATTAGATGAACCAAATGTAAAGATCACAAGCAGCCTGCAATGTGATGCACGGACTCAACAGTATGATTTTTTAGTTTAACTCAAAGTATTTTTTAGTTTGATCAGAGTAATCTCGTATTTGAGTCTCCTAAGTTATGGAGTGTCTTAGTAAGGAAGCGCATTACCCCCAAATGTATGATTTCCTGATGCAAATTCGAATTTTATCCTCAAAGCGTTTTGTAGACTATTTTTTTACAGTCATTGTGTTGTTTGAAGGTTCGGTCATTGCCCCCCTCCTCTTTTTATATGTTACAATTACATGAATGGATTAAAAGACGAGCAGCCCAACAACTTGATTATCTAGTGTATTTTAGTAAAGTAAAGTTGTGTACAAATACTTCATGTCATGTATTATATAGCATCATGTACAAAATTATATTCTATGTATGTATCACGACTAGTTATATAGTTATAATTATATAAACAAATTATTCATTATCTCTCGTTTGTAATCTCAAATACATGTGAGTTGTGATGACAACTTTTGAAGGTGAAAATTAGAAAAACTTACATCGTGTGTATTGTGTTAAAGAAAAAATCAAATAATATATCATTCTCAATTCAGTGTTTTTTTTTCCTTGACCATGGTGAACCAAAACATATATTATCATTGAATTTGTGAGACAATTCACACTTATTAAGAAAAACAAAGACATAATTTAAGTCATACTTTTCACTATGTCCTTTGTTAAATCATAAATATAACTTTGCAAGTAATTTATCTCTTTGAAAATATCAAACTTCATTAAAGAAAAGGATAAATAAGCAAAATTTTCAAACATATATCTTAAACTTTGAACAATTCAATTATTTTGAACATTGAAAAAAGGTCCAAAAATTTAATTAATATGGAAGAAAGGGAGTAATAATTTTACATTAAAATATTCTTATGGTTTGGATGTAACTTAATTAAATAATGTAATAATCTGTAATTAATTGCTTTGAAATTAGTTTCAACAAACTATAAATTTTAATAAATGTATATATCCTATCAAATTAATGGCAAAACAATAGTGAGAGCTATAAATAAGACTCCTACATTATTGATTTTTCTCATCCGTTCATCACTCATTAGCAACACTAATCTTGCTTAGCTTCTTCTTTCAAATTAGTTAAGAAGTTATGACTTCATCAAGAGAATCTAGCAATAGTGCTTCAATTAGGAAAAGGTCTGCTAATGACAAAAACAAGGTAAGTTTTCCTGATTTGATTATATAATACTGCTACATAAGATCTATCTATGTAGAAATTAAAGTGCTCTTTGTTTCAATTAATTCAAATATGTGCAAAACCAAAAAAAGAAAGCACAAGTAGGAATGGATGTCATGGCTAAGCAGTCACATAATGTGTTTGGTGATGGATCACACACATCATCAATTAGAGGACTCATTCCAACTAAGTGGCCAGCTAGAATAACTAATAGTGCTTCCAACAAGTATCAGGTGTCGGCAACACATCAACTCTTCATTGGGAATAGGATGCACTCCTATCCAAATTCATTTTACTCTAGTAAGAAAGAAAATTTGAAATCATAACTCCTAATTTATTGGATTCAAAATATTTATTTTATAACTGATAAGCTTCTAAAATATAAATACAGTAATTCCTCCAATACAACGGACTATTGATCTACCCATACACGAAGCTCAATCGAATCCTCTTATAGTGTCTAGCAAGGATGGATCTACTAATGATAAAGTACCAAAGGAGGCTTTGAAGGAAAAAACAAAAAAAGAGGCAGCAAAAGAAAGAGAGGATGTTGTTGTTGCTGCAGCAAAACAACAAAAGGAAGCAGAGATACAAGAGAACATCCAGATCTTGGCTCAACAGTTGCATTATGTGTTTGGTGATAGACCACACACATACACTCCACGTAAGCGGTTGTGTGATGTGTTTGGTGATCCATCAAACACATCGCGGCCAATTAAAACGGTCAGTGTTACTAACAATGAAAAAAATCAGGTGTCTGAAGGAAAAAATACTCATCCACGTCAACCATTGTGTGGAAATAGGATGCACTCCTATCAAAATTCATGTTACTCTAGTAAGAAAGAAAAATTGAAAGCATAACTCCTTTTATTTATTGGATTCAAAATACTGATTTTATATCTGAACTTTTAAAATATACAGGGATTCCCCCAATACGAATGACAGTAGTTGATCTGCCCGTATCTTCTTCAATGGATACAACTACACAAGGAAGAGAGGTTGTTGTTGTTGCTGCTGTAAGACTAGAGGAGGGTGTTGGGGACAATTTTACATAAGTAGGAGACAATGTGGTTCCTGTGGTGAAGTACCATTGTCCGGATCTCAACTTTCTTCCACCACAAGAGGAAGATAATATAGATTTTTATTCTTAATCAAAACTTGAACCATGTAATTTAGTGTTATTTTTTTATGTGTTGATGTTGTTGAACAATCGACAATTGTGTATTTTCAAGTTTTTGTTATATTTTTTATTTATGGAATTTTGTCTTGTTTTTCTCTTTTGGTTTCCTTGTTAGTTTATATATTCTCCCGTTTCTAAAGTAATGACTTTTTTTAATTTTTAGTCTGTTTAAAAAATGACCTTTTTTTTTACAACACTTTAACTTTAGCTTTTCACATGGTATGTTTAAAACTCTAAAATTATAAAATATTTTAGTATATTTGACATAACTTAAATTTAGGACCACAAAATTGAAAAATCTTCTTTATTTTTTTAAAATTCCGTGCCAAAATAAATTAGGTCATTTTTAAAAAAAATGGAAGGAGTAATTACTAATGCGCAAGGCCATGCGCATTATGAAGGAAGTGATTAAATGATTTCAAAGAATATATGGCAAACTAAAGAGAACTTATGTATCATGACTATAGTTATAACTATATATACAAATTTGAGTGTTACGTAAACTAATTAATCACTTTTACTAATATTGATGTAAATTTATTTTAATCAATTATCTTTGGTTTGTAATCTCAAATACATGTCATGAAAGCTTTTGAAGGTGAAAATCCTTCAATTTTCTTTATATAAATTGCTGTTTAATGTTACTCTTTTTGGACCACTTTACTTGTCATGTTTTTGTTTACCTGTCTTTGAGAAAATATATGTTTTGACTATCATATTCTTATTTTGTATTTTTAATCATTAAAATATTAATCACTCTTTAATATTTCCTCTATTTCATATTAACTAAATTTGTGAGACAGTGCACACATAATAAGAAAAACATTAAAGGACATAATTTAAACCAAAATTTCCACTTTTGCCCTTTGTGAAATCATAAATATAACTTTGTAAGTAATGTAATTTATCTCCTACAAAATATAAAACTCTAATAAATGAAAAGAGAAATATGAAAAAAGTTTCAAACATCCATCTTGAACTTTAAATAATTTAATTATTTTAAACAATGAAAAAATTCTCAAAAATTCAGTTAATATGAAATAAAGTGAATAAATAAAAAGAAAGTTAAACTAAGCAATTACAGCTTTGGAGTATTTGTATATGTTCATCCCTTAATTTTTTACTGCTAATTATTAGTCAATGTTTGTTACTTTCAAGGATAATTATTACTAAGGTTAAAATAGGAAGAATGTACTCATTTACTCGATTCGTATCATATTATTTACCTCTTGTTGACCTAATACATCACTTAAGAAAATTTCATTAAATGTGCATTTTATTAAACTATCCTTAATAATATGTTTGAAACTCTAAATTTGACTACTCTTTTATATAATTATTTAATATTACACGTTCCGAAATATTTATCATGATTTCTTTTTGCTCATGTCTAAAGGAAAATATTAAGTAGAACTTAATTTGATAATATCCTTAGTTACTTATTACTCCTATCATTTAATAAAAAAAATTCTTTTATGACCGAAGTTAAATGTGCTAACCAAACAATTAATTATATCTACCTCTCCATATTTTTAAATAAATATAAAAGTGGTAACAAACCATTAATTATAACTTACTTCCTCTAGTATATATTAAATGAATTGTTGGACTTTTTCATAGTTCAAAATAAATGAACTGTTTTCAAGTGAATTATTGGTACTCATTTCCATATTTATCCTTCATTTAGTAAGGTTGTTAACTACTTTACATTTTCTAGGAGAATAGTTTAATTTGAAAAGAATCAAAAGGGTAATGGAATGTCATGACCCAAAGTACATTCTAGACGTGACATGACGTATAAGACCCCGAGAGGCCCTACACAAGCCACTTGATATACATATACACAACATTATAGAAAAAAATAAGAAATCTCATAAGAAGTAAAGAGTTTGACATATAAGCGGAAGTATATCAAAGTCTTGACAAGCAATCTATTACATCAAAAGAAATGGTCGGGAAGTAACCCGTACACCACATACAAAGTCTGAAAATTAGAACATAAAGAAAATCAAATAAAGATGTCTTTGTCCCTGGAACATGAGAACTCACTAACTCTACGAAGTCTATGGATCACCAACTAGCCACGAGCGGAGGGAGAGAAAACGTCAAGCCCTACATTAGTGAAACAATGTAGGCACAAGTATACATTAGTGCATGAAATGTACGAAGTATGAGGGGAATGCAATAAAACATGAACCACTTCTACGGGACCTTCCTATGGTCCGTAGAACCAACTATGACCTGTCGGAACCTTCTGTAGACCTAAGGTCCTAATCAAATCTCTGAATCAATTTCACGGGTCAGTTCTATGACCCGTCAAACATCCTACGGTTCGTCATGTCAAAGCGCATGTCAAACTTCAAAAACTTGAAATTTCAAAACTCAACCCAACTTCCTATGATTGCCTTTCTACGGCCCATAGGACTCCCTACGATCCGTAGATTGGACTCATAGTTCACCGTTTCAGCAAAATTTTGCATTTTTCTTTCCTTTACAACTATCCAACTTTCGAGGTGTTACATGGAAAGCAACATTTATTTATTCTCTTAAATATTTTTCTTAAGAGGTATGGCATACCCCCAACAACTCACTTAATATAGATTAGAGGGAATAGTTTTTTGAAAATGACAAATATTGTGGACCATTTGTTTTAGGAAAAATATATAACAAGTATTTTGGAACGGAGGGAGTACTAAGGATAGTAAGAAAGAAAACAAACTCTCTTGATTTACTAAATTGGAGAAATAAATTGAAATATTTATTTTTGGTATAGGCCCTCAGGGGCGGATTTAGAAAATATCAAGAGGTGTCACGTGACGCTGGTTCATCAAATAAATGCAATTACACAATGAAAAGGGAAAAGCAAATATAATATATAATTAAGGTGACACTTTTTAAACCAATCGTGTCCGTAGCTCAATTGGCTTGTTGTTGTAATTTTGTAGGATAGGTTTGACACTTTGTGTAATTTTTTTTTTTTTTTTGTAGTTATTTTAGATATATTTCAAAAAGGAGTACTCATTGAGCAGAAGTTATAATATATTTAACTTTTTTTAACAAAAAGTATAGTATAATACGTGAATTGTATTTTGTTTATATTTTATCTTTTTTAAAATATAATATTATATTATTATATTTATTATTTCACATTTTAAAAGGTGACACCGCTGATGAAAATTCTTGTGTACGTTACTATAGGCACTATAACAAAAATAATTTTTAATTGCAACAAATATGCACATTAACAAAAAGTGTTAAAGTCTCTACCAACATTACTTAATTGTCATTAGATTCAATATAGTTATAGGCTTTTAACAATATTTACAAAGAGTGCTAAAATGTAATTGTCACTAGAAGTAGACTGACATAGATGTACAATAATTACATACAATTGGCAAATTTTAGCCTAGAATTAATTAGCATCTTTTAGTCCAAAACAAATTAGCAACTATTAGCCCAATACTAAAAAAGAGAAATATTGTAGATTTATTTTTTTTAAAACGTGTCTGCAACTAACCGCCCAAAAAAGACGTGGGTTGATTAATCTTCCTCATTATTTATTAACTCGTACATTATGTATCCTTTAAAGAATTAGTATTTGTATACATTCAATTATAGATTTTCTGCACTGACATATACACAAAACCTTAATACATAAGTATTTGTATACATTCAATAGTAAAGTTTATGCACCAATGTATACACACAACCGTGTATACATAAGTATTCGTACACATTCAATATTAATGTTTCTGCACCAATGTATACACGCAAACATGTATACATACTTGTTTGTATACATTCAATTGTATTATGTCTGCACCAATGCATACATTGATTTTTCGGAATCATCATCCCGATTTTTAATAGAAATCTTACGAAAGGTTTTTTTATCCATGAATTTAACAAAAATCACAAACACCAAAATCTAAATCACCAAAACAAACTGAGAAACCAAAATAGATAACACTAAAATATCAATAATTTATCTTACATATAAAAACACGGAACAGATTAAGGAAAGAAATTAGATTTACCATTAGAAAAAAATTAGAACAGAATTTTTTTGAAAAACTTATAAAGAATTAAGAAAGAAAGAAGAAAGAGAAAATGTAATATTTAATATTATTTAACTTGTTGCAGTTGACAAAATTTGATGAAAGAGATTTGGAGTAAATTAAAAAATTTACCTTTTCAATAACGAAATAAAAGGAGCAATAGGATAGTTACCGTATCTTGATATTAGAGAGAGAAAAGAAAATATATGAAAAGCAGTTCAGTTTTCAAGAATATAAATTGGGCTATTTAATGCAAAAATAAATATTAAAAAAACTTTTCATGCTAAAAAATAAAAAGGGGTTATTTATTGTCAATTTAGAGCATAAAGAATCATGCTGTGCCATTTTTTCAAAAATATATTTAGTGACAATTAAGTTATTATGGTTAATTAATTATCACTAAAAAATATTTTTGATATAGTGAAAGCCCTAAGTAAAATGAAACGGAAGGAGCATACATTTGCTTTCTAAAATCATGACAATTATTTCAGACCATCTATTTTCCACCAGCACAATAAATAAAATGGTCCGAAGGGACTAGAATGCAACACAAAAACACCCAAGGCATGTAATTTACTATTTTTGGAAAATAGGAATGACAAAATATAAGCACAAAAGGGTAATCATGATGGGACTCTTATCCCTTTATTAGTACAATTTTGAAGTCAAATGATGAGTTAAAGTTATGATTTTGATGAAGAGGTAAAGTTGCTTTGAATTAGCATACACTTTGGCTTGATTCAATGATGAGTTGAGCTTTCTCTTTGCTTGAAAATTCAAGATTGACATATAACAAATTTCGTTCTTTTTTTTCTGAATTCGCTCTTTCCTGTTTTTGGTCTGAAAATAAAGAAAGGCTACAAGTAAAGAGATTTATTCATTGATAAGAAAAAGAAAGAATGCGAACGGGATTAGAACTCAACAGTTACACCTACTTAATCTATCTTTTGTTTCATTTCTTCAGAAACAATCACAAACACTTTTTTTTATCATGGATCTATGACTAGAAATTCAATGTGTAATCTCATTTGTTCACCATTGAATTCTTTCCTTCTACAGTAAGCATTATGTCCCATTTCATTCCATTTTCAGCTTTCTGTAAGCTTATAATCTACAATATATTGGTCAATTCCCCATAAGTTCATGCTGGCCAAGTTTCAGGGGACAGCCATATAAGGTGCATGTTGATGGCAAAGGGGAAAAAGTTCCTCCTTGATATTGATAATGAAAGCTTTGGCAATTATATTTAATTGTTGCAGCTGACCTTTGTAATTTACTTGTTTGGTTGATGAAACTGGTATTTTTTGCTCCTGGTATTTGTGTAACTGTTCCCAATTCATCCATTTTGTTCATGCATCACTTCAAATACATGTATCTAGTGTGATTTGCATGTACCTGAGATATATACGAATCTCGTTCGCCTTCCTCGTGTACCTGGTAGTAAAAATACACGTATCTAAGTGTAAAATAACTAGGATACTCTATAATAGTGGTAAGATTACGTAATATTTTAAAAGTATAAGTAATAATAATATATATGATAGTGAAGTATGTCTAATTATGTAGTTTTTCCTTTTGAAATTCCAATTAATGTGGGGTCTAACACTGACTATACAATTTAGATCCTTAATTCACTAGTAGTACTAATTGGAACAAGTTATCTCGAGATTAGTTATCCTAAAATTGTGGACATATCCAAGTTAAAAATTGATGTTTGAAGTGGAAGTGTATTAGTGGATTTTATGTGATAGAATTTAGGTGGATCCCGTCTTTCTAAGTGAATGAAATGTTTTAAAATAATTATGAGACCCAAATTGAGATAATATCTCATATGGTACTCAATTATGAGTTATTCCCTCAAACGTCACGCATTTTTTTTCTTTATAATTCCAAAGTTACACAAATATAAATATATACATACAAAGCACCCAGCCTATTTACTTCGTCAATTTTTTTTTGCTTTATACAAGTATACTAGATACAAAAGCCCAAATCCAATATATATTACTTTATTTGTTTTAATTTAGGAAAAAATACATAGATATACAATTTAAGATATTATAATCTCTAAATTTCCTATCATTTTTAAAAATTACAAAAATCTCCTCTCGGATTCATCCTTATTCCCTCTCGGATACATCTTTATCCCCTCTCGGATACATCACTATCCCCTCTCAAATACATCTATTACCTCTTGGATACATCTCTCCCATTAAGTAATGTATCATTTACAAATTACAATGTATCGGACAGCCAAGAAATGTATCCGAGAGCAATGAAAAGTCAGAAAAAATTGTAATTGGACAAATTTTCGGGATAGGATGTAATTAGCCTCCAAATGTATGAGATTTTTGTATTTTATACAATTTATGTGACACAAATAGAATTAGGAGAGTCATTTACATTTTAAAACATTTATTGTTGTTAATTATTTTTATAAAAAATTTAACGTACTTTTCAAATAATATTTGTGGCACATGTGATATTTTGAGAGTTAATCAATTTTTTAATATGTTTGTTTAAATATTTTAAGTTGTTAATTATTATGATTTATGGTACTCTCAGTTAACGTAATTTTCAAATAATATATGTTACCCCTTCTGTCTCAATTTATGTGGCATATGTGAAATTTCAAAAGTTAATCAAAATTTTAATATATTCTTAACTATTTTAAGTTGTTAATTATTGTAATTTATAAACTTTTAACTTAATTTTCAAATAATATATGTTACTCCCACGATCCCATTTATGTGGCATAAGTGAAATTTTTAGAGTTAACCAATTTTTTTGGTATGTTATTCTAAATATTTAAGTTGTTGATTATTATGATTTGCAGTACTAAATTTTCATAATTATTAAATACATAACATACTATTAAGGAAAGTAAGACAAATAAATTAAAACAGAAAAATCACTAAATATTAATAGAGGAAATTGGAGGAGAAAGGTGAATCGACCAATTAACCGACTGACCCTAAGCTCCTCAATTCACTCTTCTATTTATGTGGCATAGGTGCAATTTAGAGAGTTAAATTTTTAATATGTATTTTAAATATTTTAAATTATTAATTATTGTAATTTATTGTAATATTTTTTCACATAATATACCAAAAAGAAAAATAGAATTTTTTTCATAATTTTTAAATAAATAACATATTAAAAAGAAAAATAAATGAAGAAATATTAAATATCAAATAGATAAAAAAAAATTGAGGAGAAGGGAAATCGGTCAATTGACCGCTGACTCTAAGCTCCTCAAATTTACTCTTCTATTATTCTATTCTACTTATATATAAGAGTGAGTTTATGATGGGACATTTGCACGGGCAACAAAATCTAGTACTACATATACATATAAGAGCATGTGCCCCAAAATACATTGCTCCATTTATCTCAATTTTGTGGCACGTATATAATTAAAAGAGTTAAACAAATTTTTATATTTTTAAATGTTTTAAGTTATTAATTATTGTGATTTACATTATTTTTAATGTAATTTTCAAATAATATATGTTACTCACTTTGTCTCAATTTATGTGGCACATGTGAAACTTTGAGAGTCAACCAAATTTTTAATATGCTTTTAAAATATTTTAAGTTGTTAATTATTGTGATTTATAATGCTCTAATTAAAGTGATTTTTAAATAATATATGTTGCTCTCTCTGTCGAAATTTATAAGGCACATGTAAAATTTCGATAGTTAACCAAGTTTTAATATGTTTTTTTAATATTTTTAACTTTTTAATTATTGTGATTTATAGTGTTTTGAAAGTTGATCAATGTTTTAATATGGTTTTTAAATATTTTATTTTGTTAATTATTGTAATTTAGAGTATTATTATTTTAGTAATTTATTAATGCATAATATATTAAAAAGAGAAAGATAAGACAAATAAATTAAAACAGAAAAATTATTAAATATAAGTAGAGCAGAAGGGAAAATGGGTCAATTGACCAACTGATCCTGAGCTCCTCTATTTGCTTCAATATAATAGAGTATTATTTTTTTAGTAATTTATAATTAAACATAATATTCTAAAAAGGAAAACAATCCAAATAAATTAAAATAGAAAAATTATTAAATTAAATAGAGGAGAGGGCAAATCGATCAATTGACCGACTGATCCTAAGCCCCTCTATTTGCTTCTGTATGATAGAAAAATAGTAAAAAATTGCATGAATCCGTATATATATAAATAAAATGAATCCACTTAACAATATGAGAAATCGTGGATCAGTGGCTTGTGGGTTCAAATTCGCCCAAATGAACCCGAAATCAAACCTCGATTTAGGCATAATTTGTGTTCTTTTGAAATTATTACTTTCATAGTTTTTAAATTGTACCATATTAGTTTAATTATTTTTTTTTGTAATATTCAAAGTTGTGTATTTTATTCCTTTTTACTTGGTATATACAGAGAAGTTAAATTAGTGTTTTTTTATTTGTTTATTATCTAAATTATTTTTCAATTTTATTTATGGTTTTTCAAAATTGCTATAATTCATTCTTATATATTAGAGTCATAAGTAGCGTATTAAATTGAAAATATGTGGAATTTTTTTGAAGTAAATAAAAACTTAATAAAATATATATTTTGTAGAAATATCACCTCAAAACAACGTTTTAGGGCAGAGGCGGATCTAGGATTTGAAGGTTATGAGTGCCATATCGTTAGGTTGATTGAATCGATCAAATTATTAGTCGTTAAGTCTCAATCGTTTGTAATTTTTCATCACATATAACATATTATAAGAATGTCATTTAAAGTCAAATGTTGCCCATGGCCTAATGGTATAAACACTGTTTTTTCATGTGTGGATTGCGGGTTTGAGTCCAGGCCCTAACATTTTTATTTTGCAAAAGAAATAGAAAATGCATTAAAAAATGAGCTAATGGTGAATTGAACTTGTGGCCCCTATTATTTATAAGCTTTTTATGCAAATATACATATATATATACATGTATATATAAAATTTCAATCGAGATCACTGGGAGCCGTGACACCCCACCATGATACATAGATCCGCCCATGTTTTAAGGGAATGATGAAAAGAAAAGAATAAAAAGATGATAATATCCACATTTAAGCTCGTTTCATTTTTCTACTTAATGATTGTTTATCTTTTATATATATATCAAGTACTAGAGAAATAAAACAAGCTCAAATGTAAGATCGAAATTGATACAAATAAGTCATACAGTAAATCTTAATTAATAATATTTTTGAATTATGATATACTAATTGTTATTGTGTTACATTCTCAACTCATTGTGTTCTTCATTATTTTTTCCTTGATCATAAGTAACCAAAACATATATTACCATTAATAATGAGGACCTACATATGATAATAAGAAAATATTATGATAATTTTTATGGTCAAATATTCTTATTTGCATGTAATTCATTTCATTAATGTCATAGTCCTTAATTAATTTCTTTTGAAAATCAGTTTTTAACATAGTATAAATTTTAATAAATGTATATATCAAATCAAATTAATGGCAAAAAAACATTATTAATATTTGACAAGAGAGTCAAGTTTATAATTACTACACATGACACTTTAGATTGCAAGTGAGAGCTATAAATAGGAGTCCTACATTACTCATTTTTTCCATCCCATCACATTACTCATTTAGTAACATTAATCTTGCTTAGCTTCTTCTTTCAAATTAATTAAGAAGGTATGGTTTCTTCAACAAGATCTGGCAATAGTGCTTCAATTGAGAAAAGGTCCTCCAAGGATAAAAACAATGTAAGTTTTCCTAATTTAATTATCTAATGATACTACATATCTACATAGAATCTATTTATGTAGAAAGTTCTCTTTGTTTTTATTTTGTGTTTTCAATTAATTCAAATATGTGCAAATCAATTATTTATATTTTCTTCTATGATGTTAATATGACTAATTTTCTTTATTTGGATATATGAAGAACAAGATCGGTAGTGATGAAGAAAACACTTATTCATCCAAGCTCAATCGCGTTTTGAATGATTTTGCTTCTTCTGCCTTTCTAAGTGATCTCACTCCTCCTGCAAGTGAAACCGTTATCACAGGTAACATTGATATTGGATTTTTCTTTTTAAATCTCACTGAAAAATGAGCGCGCGCGCACATATATATATATATATATATACATTTGGGTCACGTATAAACGACCAACTAAAACAGTCAATATTGCTTACAACAAGAAAGATCAAGTGCCTACAGAAAAGACACTCATCCACTTGATATTTCTTGTTGTAAGTAGTATTGGCCGTTCTAGTTGGCCGCTTACACCTGATCCGGATGCATATATATATATATATATATATATATATATATATAAGTATTTATTGATTGAAAATACTTATTTATATGATTTTTTTAAAATATAAATAAAGAATTTTTTCCAATACGATTGACCGTTAATCTACCCATACATAGAGCTCAATTACATCCTCTTCTAATATCTAACAACGATGAATCTACAGAAGATCAAACACCAAAGGCCAACCTAGAGAAGGTTTTGGAGGAAAAATCAACAAAAGAGGTCGTTGTTGCTACAAAACAACAAAAGGAAGCACAAGTAAATGAGAGCATCCAGGTCATGACTAAGCGGTTGCGTCATGTGTTTGGTGATATACCACGCACATACACTCCACGTAAGCGATTGTGTGATGTGTTTGGTGATGGATCAGACACATCGCATCCAATTAGAACGGTCAATGATGCTTACAACAAAAAACATCATGTGCCTACAGAAAAAGACACTCATCCACGTCAACCATTGTGTGGAAATAAGTTGCACTCCTATCAAAATTCATATTACTCTAGTAAGAAAGAAAATTTGAAATCATAACTCCTTTTATTTATTGGATTCAAAATACTTATTTTAAAACTGAACTTTTAAAATATAAATACAGGAATTCCCCCAATACGATTGACTGTTGATCTGCCCATATCTTCTCCTATGGCTACAACAACACAAGAAAGAGAGGTTGTTGTTGCTGCTGCTGTAATACCAGAGGAAGGTGTTGGGGACAATGTTGCAGAAGAACAACAAGCACCAGAGGCTCTTAATGCTTTTGCAGAATTATGTTCAACTATACACAACGATTTGGTTCCTATATACGGTGAAGAACCATTGTACGAATCTCAACATTTTTCCACCAGGAAAAGATGATAAAGATTATTATTAATCAAAACTTGAACAATGTAATTCAGTTTTTTTTATGTGTTTAATTTAATGGTGTTGAAATATAGATTATTGTCGCACTTTCAAATTTTTGTTATATTTTGATTTATGGATATTTTGTTGTGTTCTTTTTGTTACAATATCTAATTTCATTTTTCTCTTTTTGTTTCAATATAATATATTTCTTGTTAATTTATATATAGGTATTGAAAATGGAGTGGGGTGGCGCGGGTTGAGCTCAACCGCAAATTTTTTGAACTGCTCCGCCCCATATGAACCCGCCCCACATAAATTTCAAAGTTTTTTTTCCTTTTTAATTGAATTTAATATGAAAAAAACAAATTTGTAATTTTTTTTCATTTTTCACCAATTAATTGTTTCTAGTTAACATTTTAACAATTATTTCTTAATTGCTAATTAATTATTTCTAATTAATATTTCAACAACTAACATTTGAATGAACAAGTCTAGTTTAAATTTAACAAAAAAGAAGAAGTTAAAATTAAAGTCAAAGCTTACTATAAGAAGTGTATATCTTTGTTTTTTTTTTTATCAATTACAAAGATTTAATTTTCTTCAGGTTCCTATTCGGTACCTTAAACCCGCCCCACATAATTTTAAATCCGCTTCACATAACTCTAAATTCATCCCGCCCCGCATAGCTCTAAACCTGCTCCACCCTGCCCCATTACAATCCCTATTATATAATTACTAGTTCGCAAGGCAACGCACTATGCAGGAAGTGATTGGTGTATTTGAAATGGGCTTCAAGAAAGAGTGCGGTATAAAGAAGTTGTGTACAAACTAAATACTACATGCCATGTATTATAGCATCATATACATAGTTATATCATATGTATCATGACTATAGTTATAATTAATACAAATTTGAGTGTTACAGAAACTAATTTATACTTCTTTCATATGCAAATTTATTTTAATCTATTCTGAGTTTAATTATCTCTTATTTGTAATCTCAAATATATGTGATGAAAGCTGGTGAAAATCCTTCAATTTTCTTTATATTGACAAAGTAACTTGCAAATATAAATTGTAGTATTATGCTATTCTTTTTGGGCCACATTACTTATCATATGTTTTGTTGGGAAAATTATATAATTAAACATAATATATCATTATTACTTATACTATCAAAATATTACATATCTTACCACTAATTAAGAGTTTCCTACTATATATTAAGGAAGGTACACTTAGACGCATGTATTTTTCCTACCATATACACTAAAATAGGGAGAGAGGTGAGCAAAATTTGTTATGTATCCCGGATACATGTGAATCACACTAGATACATGTATATCTATGTATTCAATGTGACTCACATGTATATGAGATATCAAATACATAGGAGAGTGGCGAGCGAGATGAGAGAGAGGTGAGTACGACTTGTTATATATCCAGATACATGTGAATCCACTTGGATACAATGTATCTAGAACAAATTACACCTAATTTTTGACCCATGTATTTCAAGTTTAATGTATCTGGACGTATCTAAACGTATCTAGACACACCAAAATCTAGTAAGATACGTAATTGCAAACTAGAATGTATCTAAGTAATTAACTTCTAAACTAGTGGAATTTATGTAAGTCCCCTTTTTGTTTACATGCCTCTTGAGAAGGTATGTGTTTTGACTATCATATCCTTATTTATTATTTTTAATCATTAAAATATTAATCATTCTTTAATAAATAAAAAGAAATTTAATCTAAGCTATCACAACATTGGAGTATAAATATATGCCCATCCCTTAATTTTTCATGCTAACTAGTCAATGCTTGTTACTTTCGGATAATTATTACTAAGGTCGAAATGGAAAGAATATACTCAATTACTACGTATTATACTACTTGCCCTTGTTGACTGACACATTCCTTAAAAAAACTTTAATTAAATATGTATTCTATTCTAACTTTGATTATTATATTTTATATAATTATTTAATACTATCTGTTCCTAAATATTTGCCATGATTTTTTTTTTTTTGCACACCCCTTAAAAAAATAACAAATAGAGACTAGATTTAATTTGATAATATCCTTAATTATTATTATTCCTATCAATTTAATATTTTTTTCTTTTGCATCACAATTTAATATTTTTTTCTTTTGCATCATATTAATATATCTCCATATTTATGACTAATAGTAAAGGTGATAACAAATCCATCATCGATGGAAGGTGAAAGAATGCATTTGGAAGGTTGAAAGAAGGAAATGTGCCAGATGTTTTGAGTTGTTTTAAGTTGTCTTTTCTTATTTTACTACTCTATGTTCTTAATTACATGTCCATTTTAACTAATTAAGAAAAGACAATTTATTTTACCTATTATACCCTCAATTAATTATTTTGAAAAAGGTAGAACTTTTTGAAAATCTTAAGTTTTTTAATTCATCTACTTCATAATTAATAGGGATAAATAGTAAACTCGCTATGTCGATAATTATTTTCTTAATAAGTGTACCAGTTCAGTTGAATTTATTAATGAGTATACTTATTATCGTTAAAAATTATTTTTGTTAACATATAGTCCAAAGTAAATGAGTTAATTCAAAATTCAAGAAAATTATTGAGATTCATTTTGATATTTATCTTTCATAACCGCAAAAAGGATTTCGATAGATCAAACTAGAAAATAAATAAATTAACAGATGTAATAGTTAAATTATTTTGTGGGCTTCCTCCTATTATAGAGTTCTTCCAGGCAACCTGTGTTGTTTCCCATTTTCTTAAAAGGAAAGCCAAGTTCAAACTTCAAATTTATTCAAGTCTACGAGGTTAAAATTTTCAGTTTTTCTGGAAGTTTACTAAAATGAGACTCAAATATAATCAAAACTTTTATAGCATAAGAATTCACTCTAACAAATTAAACTCTTTCAATCATACATGCAGTGTATTCAATGGCGTACATAAAAAAATTTCTGTCAGCAATGTCATCTTTTAAAATAAAAAATAAAAAATAAACAATATAACACTATATTAGTATATGTACAACTTTTCTGAATGAGTTTTTTTTTTAATGTATTCAAAAAATAACCTCATTAAAAACAAGAGTGCTAAATATATAAAACACCAAATAATCACTAAAGAATTTTATTCATTGGATTTTATAAATTATTCTTAATCAAAGAAGGTCAATGGAAAAAAACATTAAAAAAAGTTATAAAACGAGGCTAGCAGGTTTAAACACGTATAAAACCTTTGAAATTGCAGCACCAAACCATTTGAACTACGGTTAACTTTAGCCAAACGTATATCATTTTAGTTTTATTTGTCACTATTTTCCCTTTTCAATATATATAATATATTAAAAAATTTCAACAAATCAGTGTCACGCGACACACTTAAACCTTTCTAAATCTGCCCCAGAATGTATTTTTCTTCTTAGTTACTATAAGAAGAATATTTGAAAATCGAAAATCAAATCAATATTACATTAAAGTAAATCGAATCGACGGAGATCGATCTCAATCTTTTTGACCCGGCCTCTGAGATGACTTTTGAAGTTAAATTTAGGCTTAAAGTCCTAAAAGCCATTTTGCTGAAACAGCGCGGGGTCTACACTGATTATACTAGTTAGGTCCTTAATTCACCAATCACCAGTAGTAGTATTAGTGATCGTTTGGTCAGAAACAAATTATTTTGAAACTAATTGTTTTAAAATTGTTATTCACCTTCAATATGAGATAAATATAACAATGCAATTCCAAGATAATTAATCATGAGACTTAATTTTATCCTAACTAAATATGAAATAAAATCATCTTAAAATTAATTATTTTACAAACCCTTTACATATGTTCTCCTTTTCTGTTACGTAATTCACTGAAAGAAAGTTACAATCACTCAAGTACTCTTTGCCATTCTTGCAAATTCATGAACCACAATATTTTTTTCTTGGAAATTTCACGTTTTTATAGTTATTTTAAATCTAAAGTTGTAGGTCAGTGAGTACTTTCCAACTACATGACGTGTACTCTTTATCTTCCTCTTTTTTTTTTCTTCTTCTCTCCAATCCCACCAAAATCCAAAGAATAAATATAATAGCAATGTGAAAAGGATCTTGACGTACATTTTTATACTGACAATTGTGTTTCTGCTATTTTCTATTCGTTGGCAAATGTTCCATGTTACATTTTGTGTGGTTCTAAATGACTCCTTACCCTTTTTTTCTACCTTTTAGTGGTGTCGAGAAGCTTACATATTTATTGTGGTTTTGTTGCTACCTAAAACTTAGATGTATTTATTTGTAAGTAACAAAATAAAATAAAACAAGATAAGGAAACCTCCCCTTCAATACATTATGTTCTCATATTATTTTTCAAGTATTATCCAAAGTCCACTATTTATCATCTTCACAATAAATATAAATTAATTATATTTGGACCCACATTTTTCTACTAGTGATTCCTAACCAGCAGATGACGCCACTAATTCTTGGCCATTTAATATGTTTTACCATTTTTT
>JAJOOR010005118.1:0-64711 GCA_036250505.1 Solanum acaule | reverse complement strand
GGGGGGGGGGGGGCCCAACTGGCTGGCGCAATGCGCCAGGCCCCAACACAGAAGACCCGACGAAATTCTTTGCTCGTTTTCTCATCCTAATTCGCCTAGAATCAAACAGTTTCTTCCCCAATCACTTGGATTCGATTACTTAACATAAGTACACTCTAATATATTCAATACATCCCTCAACACCCACTTTAATCAGAAGAAATCATCAAAACCCCAACAAAATAAGATTTAGGATGAACTTCAAGAACACTTCTCAATAACTCATCAAAAACTCTAATCTTTCAACTTCAAGAATGAAATTTCGCTGAAAATAACATGATTGATGTGTGGGTGAACAAACCCAACACTATGGAAGCTTACATACCTCTTAAGGATTAAACCCATGGCGAAAATCCGCAACAAAACACAAGACTCTCGACGAACGCTTTGATCCTCTCCTCTTTTTTCTTTTTTTTTTCTCTTCTTAAACTCTCAACTAAAACCCTAGGAGTATATTAGGATTATAAAACTGAACCTAATAGGATTAGACCCCTAAAACATTACCAAAAATGACTTAAAACTAATTGGGTAAGGAAAAGACCAAAATACCCCTTACTATTTTCGAGTAACTTTCCTTAATTGGACAGCCTGACTTCAAAAGAGCATATCTCACTCATCCGAACTTGAAACTTAGCAAACTCGGCGATGTTGGAAACATAATTCAAGGACCTTTCATTGTACTTTGTAGCCCACCTAATTCATCCTGTACTGAAAGTTATGCTTGTTTGAAGTTGACCAAAAACTTGAAGGAACTTAGGAATGACTTGAATGAACTCTCTTTAGTTCTTCTTGGAATCCAAGGTGCTACATCTAGTGACCTTAACATTCAAGAAATTTTAATTTCTTCGGTAAAATCCTACTCACAATGAAAGATGGTTCGAGTCTGAGTTCGAAAAAATTTCTGGGGTGTTACATTTTTTCTCTATTCTAACTTGGATAGATTGACGGGTGATTGTTGGTTAGTGTAAAAAGAGATTTTGGGATCAATTTGGTGAAATTCCCATTTTGTCCGGGTGTCTGAAACGTGACACTCCGCATTCGTGGGAGGTTATCCGCATTCATGGACTTGAGTTTACCAGGACCCCGCGTTTGCAGTCCCTAAGGCGCATTTGCGGTCATCCGTTGACCAGGACTCCACATTCGTGGGCCCCTAGGGTGCGTTTGTGGTCCTCTGTTAACTAGGCTTCCGCATTCACAATGCGTGTTCGCAAAAAATCTTTTCTCTGTCAGATTTTATGTTTTTCAGCCCTTGACTACTTTTTTCCTCATTTCCACTTGGTTTCTTCAAATATCATCTAAATCAGCTCTCCAATTTGTTTTCGTGCAAATATAAAGAAAACCACATTAAAAGTACCAATTCTAAACTAAAGCAAGCCAAAATAACTAAGAAAAGAGCCTCGAATGAGTGAGAATCGACCACTCATCAGACACGTAGTTTGTGATAAAGGAATTGCTATTAACGATCTAATATGTACTAATAGTAATACCTTCATTCCAAAGTCCTCTTGTTGCTAAGAAAATCCCAGTGGAAAAGACATAATCATAATCATAATCATACCAAAATACTTAGAAAGACACCAATTAAGTACTACCAATCCAATCATAAGTTCATATTAGAACAGTTCATTTCAAACCATGATTTCATCAAATGCTCATACTAGACACTTACCTTTCTAAGTATCTAAATCATTATTCCTTTCAAATGTGAGAAAGCCTTTCACAAATCTTTGATACTTATCTTACAAGCATCCTTTAGCCCTAATTAATTCTTTTCATAAAATATGCATGAATTCATAATCAATTTATAAATTGAAGTTCATAAGTTCATAGTCATAATCAAGTATAAAACACGAGTCCATATGAAAGCAATTAGAAAACATGTATTTGAATCGAACATACATAATAAGACCAAATAATAACAAATGAATCATAATAAATTGGACCCATGAGAAATGGCATGAAACCCTAGATAATTGGATGAAATTGAATTGAAGATTTGAGTTTTTTTGGAACCTAATGGATGAAAGGGATCAATTGGTGAATTCTCACATACCTTGTTGATCAAAACCCTAAAAAGCAAGAGAGATGATAAGACTTTGAAGCTTGAAACCCTAGCTTGCCTCGAGAGTTCT
The DNA here is from genome assembly GCA_036250505.1 of Solanum acaule. Taxonomy (NCBI): domain Eukaryota; kingdom Viridiplantae; phylum Streptophyta; class Magnoliopsida; order Solanales; family Solanaceae; genus Solanum; species Solanum acaule. The sequence continues at coordinate 62,540 of JAJOOR010005118.1, read as the reverse complement.
TGAGAGAGAGAATTGGAGAAAAAGACTTGGGAAAATTTGGGGTATTTGCGTGAATGAGATATTTTGATTTGTAAAATAAGTTGTAGGGGTAGTTATAGGGTCAAAACGACATAGTTTAGGGCTTAAATGGGTAGAAAATGACCAAAATACCCCTAATTAAAAACTGTGGGATTACTCCTGTGATTCCGACCTATTGTCAGTAGGACTTTCTACAGGCTGTCCTAGTCAATCGTAGAGTCAAGTACTAGGGTCTAAATTTTAGGTCAATTTGTACGACTCACCTTCTACGGTCCATCTACAGGCCGTACTTATCGTGGGAACTCATTTTCCAAAAATGCTGCCAAGCCTGGACCCTCTTCTACAGACCCTTCCTACTGGCAGTATGACCTTCTACAAACCATTTTGGTGGTTCGTAGGAAAATTTCAGAGACCCAAAATTTCACCATCTATAAGGACCTTTCTTACGACTGTCTTTTATGGATTATAGGACCTTGTACGGTCTGTAAATAGGCTGGTGGAAACTGATCCAGTACCAAATGTCTACAACTTTTCTTTCCAATCTTAACTTCCAATTTTCGAGATGTTACAATTGGATATTTTGTACGCTGAGAAGACTGGAGATTTCGCTTGTAGAAAAGTGAGGATTATGCCTCACTCCAATATGTCTAATACCAAATTTCTGCAGCTTTTCTTTCCAATCTCAACTTCCAATTTTCGAGATGTTACAATTGGATATTTTGTACGCTGAGCAGAGTGGAGATTTCTCTTGTAGAAAATTGAGGATTATGCCTCACTCCAATATGTCTAATACTAAATCTAGTCGATAGGTTGTAAATAGTGCATTTGCACCTGCTTGTTCTTTTTTTTGGTTTCCCACTCGGTGTCTAGAACCCACATTGAAACTCTGACTAAATCCGGATCGTGCACTGCAGGGCCCATTTGGGGGTGGCACTCCCAACATGATTTTCTCCATACCCATGGCTCGAACCTGAGACCTTTGGTTAAGGGTGAAACACTCCTACCAGTGCACCACAACCCATGTTGGTGCACCTGCTTGTTCGACTATTCTTGTAGTGGCGCAGCCACAGTTCAAAACTTTGTAAGGTTTTGCTATAAATAAATAGAAGTTATGCTCCTTTTTTACCCAAAAAAAAGTAGATATTGCCATCTAACAAAAATTAGCAAGACAAATAATTAGAGAACATAAAGAAATAACGGATATTGTGTCATTAGTATCGCTTTATAAAGTAGCAATACTTTTCGGATTCGCTGCAAACCAGTTGCTCTTCGTTTATCGGTGTTGTTAGTTGTTACGAGTCCTTTGTTAGGATGTAGTTTTAAAGACAGTGACAATTCAATTTTAATTGGAACCTAGTACTGCTTATCATGTATTCATGAAAAAATTAGTGAATTAATTCCAAGCAATGGAATACATCGAATAGCAAAATCTATTTCTTAAAATTCATTGAAGGAGATGTTGACACCCACTCTGCAAAACCACATATTTGGGACCATGCACGTGTAAAGCAGGGCAGCCTACTTTTCCCACTTTCACTTTCTAGAAACCTCAAATGCAGGGGCTGATCCACCCTTGGTAAGTGACACCCGTTTCGTTGAAAAATTACATTGTATATAGAGATCAGATTTTATTTAATAAAAGTATTAATAACTCTTAAATGAAAGATTTAGTCTAATGATTAAGGGATATCAAAAGCTTTTTAAGGTTGTGTGTTCAAGCCCTGCTCAAATAGGAAAATTAGAAAAATTCCAGATAACAAATGGAGAAAGGAATTTGCATACTCATATATGTTTATTTCTTTACGAATAAAATAAATATTTAAATTATTACTAAATATAGAAATCTATCATTTTTTTTATCGACTAAAACTAAAATACTAAACTTGAGTCATGGGATATATTGGCATGTAGTGGGTTATTTTCAGCTTTAATATACCATAATACCAAAAAGGCCCCTTGGAACAGTCCAATTGAGCTACATTCGTTGGTTTGCTTCCTATTTATAGTGAGATTTCCTTCACCACACTAGTCAATTCTATCCAAAAATAATGGGTTCTCTTCCTCATGTAGTAGAAGATTGCTTAGGCATCCTTCAAGTTTACAGTGACGGATCCATTTTCCGATTAAGCGATGACCAAATCGACTTCCATAACTTTCCCATCAAAGACGATGGATCAGTCGTATGGAAAGACATCATTTATAACGATCGGAACAAAGATGGAAAAGAGAATCTGTATCTCCGTATTTACAAGCCAATTACAACAAAATGCATCACAAACAAACAACAACTACCAATCATTTACTTCTTTCACGGTGGAGGTTTCTGTGTAGGTTCACGTGTTTGGCCTAATTGCCATAATTGTTGCCTACGTCTCTCATCTGAGCTCGAAGCACTTGTTATTGCGCCTGACTATAGTCTAGCCCCTGAGTATCGCCTTCCTGCAGCCATGGATGACGCGTTTGCATCCATTAAGTGGCTGCAGGATCAGGCGTTGTCAAATAAGATTACTTATGATGACGATGATGATTCATGGATAAATCATGATTATGATCGGGTTTATGTGATTGGAGACTCATCTGGTGGGAACATCGCGCATCATTTGGCGTTGAGGTTTGGTGTTGGTTCGCCTGAGCTTGCACCGGTTAGAGTACGTGGTTATGTTCTAATGGCACCATTTTTTGGAGGAAGTGTAAGGACTAAGTCTGAAGAAGAGGGACCTGATGAACCTTTTTTGAATATGCAAATTCTTGACAGGTACGTATACCTAATCAATATACTCCTTAATCCTTAACCAGATATTTTGAGTTCGAGTCTCCTTGAATACGAAGTCACCTTTGTTAGGGGACGCTTTAGGACATCTCGGCCGAATTCTAATTTAATCAGACTCCAATATGAGTAAAAAATAAATAAAATCAATATACATTTAGTTATGGAACCCCATAAAAAAAAATACTTACAGACTTAATATAATTATTAGATTTATCGTAATGGGTATGGATTTCCGATAACCCTCTGTTTTGCATGGTGATGTTTTATTTTTGTTCTAAACAAAACAAATACTCTGAGCACGATTACTAATTTCCCAAAATACGTACTTGTTCACTCATAGTTTAATTAAACAATAAATATTGGGATTCATGTGACACCTTCTTTTGGAGTGAGAACAACTTTCTTTTCTTTTTCTCAAATTATTGTGTAGTTTAAATATTGGGATCCAAAATGTATATTATTAAGCAAATACGTTTTTCTATCTAATTGAAATCCAATGATTAATTTACTAACTAATCTGTGTAGAATTTATGACAGAGGATAAGATGAAGGATCCACAACAAATTTATTAGTCGTGGCTATATATTTACGTCAATCCTTCTATAGAATTAACTTTTAAGAACCAACGAGGGTTATGGTGATGGTAAATATTTTTTCATGCCTAATTTGAAGTCTTGAGTTTGAGTCTCTCAGTGTATGAAGTCGCCTTTGTTAGGGAATGCTTTACCTCACGTTTAAATATAAATTCGATTCTATGAAAAAAATTTCAAAAAATCTGTAAAAAGTTAAGATAGTGACAAAAGATGATATAATACAATTTTTTTTTCTGAAAGAAAACTAAAATCAACTTGGGTGATCGTATGGAGGGAGTGGGAGGGAAAGGGTAAAAGAAACTTCATCATGTGCAATGATGATAGAGAAATAAATTATTGAATGAGCAAATTGAAATTATTGAATAATAGAAAGAGTGTGAATGGGATCATAGGTTCTTTAGAATGAAAATGACAACCTTTTTTTTTTTTGAATTTTATTTTATTTTTATTTTTTATAAGTGTACTCTTTCCTTCGTCTCATATTAGTTGATCATCTTATTAAATATATTAATTGATCATTTTACTAAATATAGTTATCTCATATTAATTGTCCACTTTACTAAATTAAGAAATCATTAATTAAATATTTCATATATTACCCTTGCAATTAATTCTTTTTGTAAATATCCACAACTGTTTGTAAAATTTCTAAGATTTTGTAAAAAGTGAAATAATAAAATTATCTTCTTATCTATAATTTCTTAATATGCGTGTGAAAAAAAAGAAAATGATTAACTAACAGAAAATTATGATAAGGACAGAATTTTTGAGTGGAATTAAGACAATGCAGGGAGATAATGTTAAAATTAGAGTCATGGTTGGCTAGTTTATGGTGTTGAGGAAAAGGCAACTAGAGACCACATATCTCACTAAATATTCACATTTCCAACTTTTAAATGTTAGTTTTATGAGTAGTGGAGAGATGCTACTTTCTTGGAATATACGTGGTACCCCATGTTTGGATTTGATTACAAACACCTCTACACAAGACGCAAATTATTAGTTTCATCTCTAAATTATTGACACTTGACTGTCTTAAGAATATTCTTTTACTTGATTAACTGAATTTAAATACACCATGTGTCTTCCAACATGAATGAAATACACTCCTAAATTCTCGCAAGTTTAATTTAAGGGTGTGTTTTCAATGTTTTTCTCGACTTTTTATTAGGAGCCACATACTCCTACAAGAATTTGAGACCACTTGTTATGTCATGTGACAAATTAAAGGTGTATCTAAGATTAGTTAGTCAAATAGAGGAGCTTTTTAAGACTGTCGATAATTCGAAAATGAAACTAATAATTTGCGTCAAGTTCAAAAATTTTCTCAATACTTCTCTCTTTTTCTAAAAACAAATTTTAAATAATTCGAAAACGAAATTAATAATTTGCGTCAAGTTCAAACATTTTCTCAATATTCTCTTTGGTTTAAAAGCAGGTTTTACTAAAATTAAAATCCACTTTATATAGTTTGCTTTATAAATAACAGGCTATATATAACTGTTTTTTTTTTAAAAAATTATAAGGGTTTTTATTTTAAAAAACAAGTGCTTATGTGGTGGAGTAGCACTATAACAAAAATAGTTTTTGGCAGCATTATATACACATATCAATAAAGAGTGTTAAAATTTTTGTTGACACTAATTAATTGTCATTAAATCCATTGTCGAGGAACATTTACAAATAGGGTTAATTACCACTAAAAATACATATTTAATGACAATTAAACTATTGCCCTTAATTAATTATCGTTAAAGATTATTTTTGATGTAGTGTAAAAAATCTTTTAAATAAAATACACTACTTTTAGAAAGTTTGATCAAACAATATTATCGCTAAAATGGTTTTTTTTTTTTTTTTATCAAATACACACTGTTTCTCCAAAGTATCTTGAAAAATAAATACTTTATAAATAAGTTGATTTGAGTAGGTTATTTCAGTTTATTTTATAAATAGTGTTTTTATCATGAAAATTTCAAATACAACGTATCTAGAATTTGGAAAACAACAAAAACCTTATTTTCACTTTCACTTTTTTTATTTTCTAATTTATTTTGTTTTTAAAAAATCTTTTTTTATTTATTTATAAAATAACCTCATTCAAATCATATTCTATGTTTTAATAATATTTTATATATTTTTAAAAATACATCTAAATTATAAATATTAACTACAAAAATTATGGCCAAACACGACCAATTCAACTTCAACCTTGAGATTTCAAATAAAATAAAATTTATTTTAATTTTCATGGCCAAACACGTAGAATTACTTTTATATTTAGATATTAAAATGAAATTACATAGTTCATCGTCTTTTTAAGTTATTAAGTCCCCAAGTAAGGCAATTGTGTTCAGCCAAAGTATAATAGGGATAAAATCATACTTTTATCTAGAAGTAAAGAAAAATAATTAATGACTTTGTGAAGTGTCCGCAAAGAAATATTTCTTTTACTTATAATTTTATCTTATAGAAAATTTAGTAGCAAGAAAATTTAACAAACTATCAATTCTTATAAAAAAATTAAATTAAGAAGAAAATCAACTGCTCATACTCAGATTCCATCTCTCTCGAATTTGAAGTAAAATGTTCACTTTCTCAATGACTAGATAATCACAAAGAAGAAACAATAAAGGTTTTTTTTTGGGGGGGTAATTATAATATTATCCAAATTTGGCAAGCCTTCATACGTCTTACTAAAGGATATCCACTTTTACAAGATTTGGTAGGACCAAGTTCACCTCATATATATTAATTTACTAATTGTATATATCTATAATTAGGTTTACAATATGACAAATCCATTATTGTATTGGATTTGGATGATGAAAAATGATTATGTACTCAACAATTGCTATATAATCATGCTTTAAGGATATGTATTAGAGTAGCAATATAGCTAAATGCATGTCATTGTCTCTGACTTAATTATAATAAAAATAAATAATAAAGGCAACTTACTGAAATCTTAAACAATAAAGGCAACTTACTGAAATCTTACATGTTTAAGTGTTAATTATTTAGATACATGTTAATTTATAATATTACAAATCTTATCAAATTTTGGATTTCAAATACATGTATCTGGCGTGTCTAGATTTGTCTTGCAGATACATTAAATCAAAATTAGGTGTAATTTGTTCTAGATACACTGTGTCAAAGTGAATTGCATGTATCTGACTCTCTCGCTCGCCTCTCTCCCTGTATCTAGTACTCGAGATACATGTATCTAGTGTGATTCATATGTGTTTGGGAATCTTGCCCGCTTCCCTCCTATCTCATTCGTCTCTCCTTCTCCCGCTCGCCTCTCTCTATTATAGTGTATCTGATAGAAAAAATACAGATATCTAACTTCAATTTTGGTATTAAATTATTAATTAGTGAGATAATATATCATTATTTCAAATTATAAGGAGAATTAGTAAATATGATAGAAATATTTGTCTAACCTTTTTCTAATAATAATAATAATGACAATAATAACAACAATATATTTTCATTATTATCTGGTGAGCACCAAATTCCATATTATATTGATGAAACATAATAAGTATAGTAGTTTATATTAATTCAAAATGTCGTGAAGAGTTGTTTTTCAATGAATTTAATGCATATCTATTGGGCGGATTAGCTCACACGTTAAAAATGAGTTTGATATGTCGCTTAAATTAACTCAACACATTTTATTTGTCAAAATATTTTTTAAAGATATTTTTTGCTTGATATGTTATATAGAATCATAATAGAGAAAAAATAATTTTATTTGGTACTAAAAATTTATAAAAGAACGAAGAAAGCAATTAAAACATAGTAAGAATTAGGAGGGTTGAGTTATGACCTGTATTTCAGCCAACCCATTTCAACTCAAGTAACTTTTGGGCGGATCAATAACCTGCCCATTTATTAGCTCAATTAATCTTAATTTATCAAATTAAACTCAACTCACTCATTTAACTGTCACAATCTATTTTATAAGGTCGTGCATACATTTACTCGATTCTAATTCACTAGGCGAACCTTTACCATCCTTCCCCTTTTTATATTTTTCTTAAAGAAGATACATCCGAGATAAACATAACATATCAAATCATAAAGAAACACTCGCTTTTATGTTTATAAAAGAAAGTCTTTCGACACTTCTTAATGACCTAATCTAGACATGTATAAGAGCTTCTACACAAAATACTATCAAAAAATAAAAGATGCAACTTCAACTTGAGGAAAGAGTAGGTAGAATCTAGTGATGAATATCTATCATCCTCATGCTTCAAACAATCTGAGAACACACTTACATCCAACAAAAATGTGTAACAAAAGTAGTATCAATACACCACACTGGCAAGTATCATAGGCCGACCTGGATAAGATCCATACAACATGTCATAAAATCAACAAGAACAACAAATATCAATATATCACGCTTAACATTTAATAATCACACACTATATATAAATATATCTCACACACACTTGCCAAAATCAACCGAGGACAATAATAATCTGGTTAACCACAAATGTCAGACATTACAATAATAAAAATGTACAAATAAGTCATAATAGCGTAATAAGAGTCACAACACAAAGTCAATGCTTCATACATATCAATGGTGGAATTCCACAGACAACTAATCTCATATTAACATACCAATGTCTCCAACTCAACACACACACACACACACAGCAATCATAATGAACTCTGCAATTAATAAGCAGTACTCACACAATTAGGAAAATTATATTTCTACTGATCTCACGATTGTACAATATCTGCAACTCATTAGTCTCATTTGTCACTCACTCAATCACTCATCTATACACATACTAAAGAGTCTTTAGTTTTGTCAATTTAGTCATGACCTGCATGTAATCCTAGGTGTTCATGTATCGTATCAGCATGTTACCAATTCCATAAACAATCGTTCATCCGTAAGCTCATATCGAACTTGGACCACTTATCATCATGATAGTATTTATATTCATCACATAACCATATATCATATCAACGTGGTATCCGATCTATGCCTTACAATCACTTTCTGTAAGCTCACATCAAACTTGAGCCATTCATAATCAGTGAATGTATTCTCATCATACCAACATATTCTAGTTTGCCCATTGTTCAGTTATCTCTCAAGACAACCCAATAAGCACATTATAATTACAAGTGCATATTATAAACATAAGTCATAACAGGCAGTTGCAGAGTTCACATGCTTATTCATACAAACACCATTAACTCAAAAATAACAACCACATGCTATGTTTGATGACCAATCAACATTTTATACCACTCATATCATATACAAAGGATTAATTAAAGTCTAACTCCAAATAATATTCTTATCTATCACAATTGCTATACCTACACCATCATATTCTAGTTACATTAATCAAATTAAAGGCAATACTCAATCATGTATGGCAATTACTAATATTCAGAAAACATCACCTCCTTACTTGAATTCAAGGCCACTTATTAATTTCATATTTTAATTCCTCAAAATGGATTCACTATTCTTTTCCACCTATCACAATATATAATTCACTAATCATGTAACTTTTTTCGAGGTTCACCCAATCACACATTATAATTTTGAGACTGCCATCCCCCATAATAGTTATCAAGTTTATTTCATTACAAACTTATAAAAAATACAACCAATTGACTATACTGAATTCCCAAGTTCATTTTACCTTTTTTTCCCCCAGTGAATTCTAGATTATCCTTCAAAATTAACCACACACAATCTCAAACATCTCAACGAACTTGTATTGCTATAACTGTTACGCGCTGAGCCTACCCCCTAAATACGATACGGTGCTTAAAATTACAAGTGATCCCAAACTAACCTCATGACATGACATAATATTAAGATTAGCAAAATCAATAGAAAACTGTAATATATATGCGGAAGCTAAAACTGAAATATCTGGATGTAATTCGTAATACTGAGATAAACAATATTTGTAAGACAACATACATGGCGGAAATATAAACTGTCTGTTTGAAGAACCTCTACTAACATGAGTGGCTAGGACAAACCCCTATTTCACTTTAACTGTTTGAACCTGAAAGATAAATACTTAATTCAAGGATATAGGGGTCGTCCTCGGATCATGAGGACCCAACAAAGCTAACCAATGCTGACTGAATTTGTATTAACCACAGGTTGGATGATGAGCGTTAGAACCTTTATTATCAGACATTATAACAAAAAGTATGTGGTTAGTACTTTGAATGTATTGAGTATGAGGAATATGCATAATAAACATGACATGTGAACAAACTGAATGTGTAAAACATTATTATGCAATGACCAAGTAAAATAACATGAAAACTGAGTAAATTGATCTGAAATACATAATTACAAGGTCATGCAATAACTGAAATCATGATTGTGGGAGATATTGATAACCAACATAAACCATGTGAGCTACAACATGTAGTTTAGTATACTGCTCCCACACTGAAAAGAGAATGTCTAATACTTGCCAAAGTAAGGACCTGATATCTGAGCTATGGTGGATCCACTAGCTAATGTCTATATGAAACAAATCCTATGATGACACATAGTTCTGGGACTTAGGGATTGCTACTAAAGGCCCACAAATGCTAAACATAAACCTTCATCCCATAAGACCACTCAATGCTAAGTATACTCCCAATGGAAACATGTATAATCTAAAAACAATAATAATCTATACTATTAAATCATACTAATAACTGATACATATATACTGAGTACGTAGCTCCTAAATCATGATTAATGAAAACATACTGAGAGATACTTTATCTAAAAGCATCATATATCATGATAGTCTGAAAATAATATGAAAGTATCATAATTCACGAAAATCAGATAATCCGAGACATGCATATGAAAATAGCATAATTTTAATCATGAAAATACTTCCATGCTATAGTTCATGAAATTATTATTGAAAACACCAAATTATACTTGAAATCATGGAAATTCATGGGTAAAACATGTAATTATGAGTTGATCATGAAGAAAATTGATTTGTATTAAAAACTCATGAAGATCATGGAAAATCTAACTTGTAAGAATCATAAACTTGAAATTCTAAGGTTTATTTGGGACTAAATGAGTGAAGGGATGCCTATTGATGAAATTCCCACATACCTGGAGGAGAAACCTTGACTTTATTGTGGGAAGACATAATACATAAACATGACCCTTAACTTGGCTTCAACGGACAACTATCCCCTCCAACTTTGAGTGTGCACAAGTAGACACTTAAACATGTATAAAATTGAACAAGTAGACACACGTGTCCTACATGACATAATATATGTAGGACGCCACATAGGACACACAATTTTCTGTAAGGTTCCATGTAGGACGAATGTGTCTATTTGTTCAATTTTATACAAGTTTAAGTGCCTACTTGTGCCCACCCAAAGTTAAAGGTCATAGTTTTGCAGCTGGTGCCAAGTTAAGGGTCATGTTTATGTATTACCTTCTGGGAATGAAGACTTAAAGCTTGAAACCTTAGTTCTTGTTTGAGAGGAGGCTTGAGAGAGAATAAATCTAATTTGGGGAAAATTACGAGGGAATGAGGAAGTTAGGATCTTTAGGAACCACTTAGTCCCACTTAGAATAGGTCAAAGCAACATAGTATAAGAATTAAAAGAGTTGAAAAAGACTAAAATAAACTTGACTTAAAAATTGATGGAAGCCTTCTACGATTGCCTTGCATGGACCGTACACCACTTCATGGTCCATGAAGGTGTCCGTGAAAGAAGAGGAGATCTGGGCTCCTGAAGGTGGTCTTTTATGGGGGTTTATACGGGCCGTACAAGTGTCCGTGAAGGAAAGATTCTTGAGTTCTGGGGCTTGGTTGACGGACCAGTATATGGCCCGTGAAAACTTTCATAGTCTGTGAACCCACCTATGAAACTCACCTCCAAAATTTCCAATTTCTGAGTTCAAGTCCACAAATCCCTTCACGGCCCATGGCTCCTTTTACGGTCCGTTCAAACCCCTTTTTCTGCAACTTTCAGTTCTTTCCGTTTTCCAAGGTCTGATATGGGCTTAGGATTTTTTGCGTTGTTACAACAACATACCTCACCCACACCTTTTAGTAAATAATTATAATATTTTACTTCGGACTCGGATTAAATAAGTGGTCGATAGTGTAAAAAAGAAGAGTTGAAGACCTTTAATTTGATAAATTTTTCTACACATAGCTCTTTATATTCTAGGAGCGGTGCTTGTTTGAAATTGATTCTAGTAAAAATTTATATCGAAACTCAATCGGTAAGGATGCGCTTTCAATTCAATTTCATTGAAGTTGAGTTCTATGACACAAATAGGATAGTTCAAATCTTAGTTGAAAGGTTTGAGGGGTATTAATAAATAAAGTAATTGCTATCTCAGGCTCAAATTTATATTGAAAAAAATAAAAATATAAACTCTTACGCCTTTACTGTGGATATTTCAGTAACGATGGAATAAATCATTGCATTGACACCTCTAGCTAGTCCAATCACTAATTGATTAGATTGCAACTATGCATGATATCGACTAATTAATTATTATGTACTTTATTGGTCAGATTTTGGAGGTTATCACTTCCAATTGGAGCAACTGCAGATCACCCATTGGCTAACCCATTTGGTCCATTAAGCCCAAAATTTGAGCCCAAGAAGCTTGATCCACTATTGGTAATTGTGGGAGGAAATGAACTTCTCAAAGACAGAGTTGAAGATTATGCAAACAAGATGAAAGAGCTAAACATGGATGTTCACTATTTTGAGTTTGAAGAAATGCAACATGGGTTTTTCACAAATGACCCTTTCTCACAAGTTGCAAATATGGTTTTGCAAGAGATCAAGTACTTCATGTGTAAGACCTCTTCTTAGGACTATAAGAACATATATATGTGAGCTAGCTAGTAATGTTTACTGTTGCTCCCAAATACACACATAAAGACTTAAGATTAATTATTCACTAAATTAAACTAGAACTTGTTATCTAATCAAGTTCACCAAATTGATATTCTGTTATTATCTACATTAGCAATATCTAAAGGAAGGATTGAGATTATATTAGAGACAATTTATTGTTATGAATTCAAATCTAGTTGATATGCATGTTCCAGGGTGGTAGACAACTCACCAATCCTATTATGTTCTCAATTGTTGTCACGATTCAGACCATCGTGAGTGACACCCACACTAACCATCTAGTGGGAGAACCAACTACTAACCCATAAAGAAAAGTTGTGGAAACCAAAATGAAAGAAAACAACTAAGAGTAACTTAAAATTTGATAAAGGATCGAGTTCCTATAAACTCAATCAATAGTCAAAACATTTGTCGAAATTAACCCCTAAAAACTGAAAGTCGGAGTACTAAAACTCTAATTAGTCAATAATGGGGATGCAACCTTGAAAGCCAGGAAACACAAACTAATAATCTAAAGTCTGTATCCGAAAAGATGTAAAAGAAGATGTAGAGGAACCCATAACAGACATGAAGAGTAGCTCACCCTTGGATTCGAAGTCACGCGTCCCTTAACTGAGTTCTCGTATCAGCTATCTGAATATGTTCTATACTCCACAAGAAAATAGCAAGTCTACTATCAGTACACGACGACATTGTAATGGTAGGATCACACGGTACGAATGTAAGCAACCAACTACAACATAGTAAACACAGGTCAGCACACAAAATAACAATCATGAATACATAGACTCCGGTCACAATATCCTGAATCAACAAATCCCTGGAACATGTCCCATATGATCACAATTACACATACCTGTTCCTCTTATGGAATCATAAGTACACATATCCGATCCTCTCATGGAACCCACACACAAATCGTTAGTGCATCGACGCGGTACCTAAGCCAATCAGTGTTAGTATTTATACCATGCATGGTATCCGAGCCAACCATTAGTAAACCTATACCGGCATGTTACCCGAACCAATCATCAATCACAAACAACATGCACAATCACAATCACAATGAACAACAACACTTGAAACCACAAGAAAAGAAACAGGTTTATTGCATAATATTATCAACATGATGTCATTTCACATTTATCCCTTACGTGTTCCCAACATGTATTACACAATTGATACTATAAAGCAATAAACAACATGTATACAAATTCAGAAAACACACAACCATTACCTACCTCGAACCAAGCCTAAATGCTCTAAAGAACCCAAGCTTTCCTCCTTTTTAGTGTCTTTACTTGTTTTTGGTCTAAAATAATAATAAAATAAATAATAAGTCAATAGTGGCTTAATCATACTCTAATTATACTCAAATCCTAACCCCAAGCTAATTTTTTGATCATTCTATCCAAATCAAGACTTTTTCCACCATCAAATCAAGTCAAACCCTCCCCCAAAAAGTAATGTCCTTGATTCTAAGGATCAAGGATCGAATTACAAGTTAAGGGAGTTGGTAATCTTACCTTTACCGAGAAGAATGATGGAAAACAGGTGAAAAATGCCTTAAGTCGCTCTGTAGTTTCCCAAAATGAAATAACCAATTAATGATCGGTTGAGATTTTTCTGCACAAAATCAACTTTTCCCTGCTATAGTGACCTGCCCCGCTATAGCGGCGCCGCCTTAACGACATGCCTCCCGCTATAGCGGTGTGATGCCCACTATAGAGACTTACACGAACTTACGAGATTTGTAAACCGTCCAAAAGCCTCCATTTTACAACCTACCTTCAACCCTTAATGTATCAAACTATCCTCTTCACACTGATACTGGGCGTTTTACTTACCCGAATTCGATTATGAAAAGTCCTATGAGTCCCGTAAGTTCTTGGCTACTTGAAAATATAAATCAGACCTAGACATTTAACCCCACCTATTCCAGGATGGCCTTAGACCTCGCTTTGCTCAGAGTCCATTTGAGACCGGCCTAACGCAGAATTTTTAAGTCACTACCCAAAAAGTTTTCTATCCCGATTTCTTTCACTATTGGCTTACTCACAACGATCGGGATGAGTCGTTTCTATTATTCCTCTTTAATCCAAATTATTTATGGTTGCTAATTAATATTAGAATTATACTATTTTTTCAAATTCTACTCACCTATTCCGAATAATTTATCGTCGATATTTCTATGAAATTTAATCTATCAAGCCTGCAATGAGCTTCTACATTTGATTGGATAAGGTGACTAGATATATTCCTATCCTAGACACAACTTTGTGTCCAGACTCTAGGGTTTACATAAAATCCTCTTTATTTCTTCTCTAATCTAAGAACAATTTTCCCAAAGCACGACTTAGATCATAAATAAAACTTAATTGCTGATCAAACAATCAAGCAATTATGCGTAAAAAAAACTAAAGAAACAATAAAATCGGATAATTTATATAAAGATAAAAACAATAGTTAACCCTCAATATTCCCTCAATATTCATGGCTATCACCTATCCATATACTATTAAAAAGACAGTGTGAAATCAATAAAAAAAATTGAGGGACTTTATCGATCCAAAAATGGATGCGAAACCAACTCAATCCCTCATTTTTTAAAATAAAATAAAATAAATTATTTAAATATAAAAATGATGTAGATCCCTCATGTAGTTTTGCACTAATTATAATTACAACGATAACATTAAGAAATACATCCGACATAATCGCCTAATATCAAATTAATTAAAAAAATATTCTAACTTATGAATTTTGTCCGTTGATGTACTTAATTAATTAATTATTTTTCTTCTTAAAAAATAAAGACAACAAAATAGAATTCATATATTTTTTATATTTAATTAAAAAAACGGTGGATAGACTTAGATTGTTCATTGTTTTTTTTAGTAAGATTCGAACAATTTTATTTAATAAAAAAAACAGATGGACAACCCAACCACCTCCAATCTTCAACATGATACAAAAATATCCTCTTCATCAATTTTAAATTTAATTTTTGGTTTCTCCCATCGTAATGCATACTTTGTGTAGTTAAAAGCCTCTCCCTAATCATATTTGAACATTGTTTTATTCGTGATATTGAATGTGTGGAGAAAATGTAGATTAGGGGTCAATTTTTTTTAGAAATGTAGGTTCTTTTTAGCTTTTTTAATATTGTGAATCTATCCGCGCTTCGCGTGTTTTTTTGAAAATTCAACAAACTTTATAATATATAATATAAATTTTAATTTTATTATATTGATTAAAACAAAAAACATTTAACTTTTAATTTACTCTCTTTAATATTAGAGTTTCTAGAAACAACTTCAACTCGATGCTTCTTTTATATATATATATTTGAATCTAGATAAGAAGAAAAAGAAAATAGCATGTTCAAAGAAGAAAAAAATACGTCTCAAATCTTTGTAAGTGGTATCTAAAGAATCAAATAAATTTAGACACACCAGCTCACCACTTCCTAAAGCCTAAAACTAAAAATATTAAGGGAAAACATAACAATATTAAAAAAAATGAAAAAAATTATTCCTATAATAAGAATAGTGTAACACCCCATATCCTAACCAGAATGCAGATTTCAGAAGTTGCAGATGCCAACGACCGTAACCCTTCCCAGAATAAAAGTCCAGAAAATTGTCCAAGGGTCGACCCACGGCCGGACCCACGGACCGTAGGTCAAACCACGAGCTGTGGTCCTGGTCCGTGGATCGAGACCCTAGAAACCCCCTCTCTGAACCCCCGTTAATGCCTGCCAGGACGAACTATTGGTCTGTCCACGGTCCGTCGGTGACCCCCGATAGCTTTTAAGTCAGGGGTCGTTTGGTCTTTTCCCTACACATTGGGCCCCTAAACTACATTTTTAAACTCTTAAACTACGTAGTTTTGGTAAGTTTTAACCTAGCAACTTAATTAGAGCCTACCCTAGTCAATTCATTCTCCAAAATTCATCCAATTAGAACGAAAAGAGGAGAAAGCAGTCGAGCAGCCCTAGTCCAAGAAAGCAACAAGGTTTCATCTATTCCAGCCCCAAAATCGAAATATTTCTCTGTGAATTTCATCACCAGGTATGTGGGATTTCATTAGTGGGTTCCTTTCACCCATTAGGTCCCTATAATTCAGCAAGATTCTTGATTCTCTACATCATGTTAGACCTAGGGTTTCTAGAATTTCAGAATTTATGTTGTGATTCAGTTGTTAGACTAATCCAAATCTAATTATCATATTTTCGTGGAATTGTTGCTTAGTTCTTTGCATGAAATTCAGAACCCTAGTTGTGTAGATTCATTTAGTTCATGAATTACATTTGCTAGGCCAGTTTACACTTATATAGATGCTCCAGTTAAGAATGTTTCAATATTAGTACATTAATGTTACATTTTCAGTAATCATTTTAGAATGTCGAGCTATCTAGTTTATTTTAGTTAAATTGTATTTGATACATTCTATTGGGAGTAGGCTTAATACCGAGTTGGACTATGGTCAGTCACCCTCATAGTCCCAGAACTACGTGCCCCCGTAGGTAAGTCCCCTTTATGGGCATTATACTTAGTGATCACGCCAGTCATGCCTCTTTACCCTTGGTAAGGTATATTGGGTCCTTTCGATGAGGCGTATACATCGGACTCCACATTTAGCTCATGTGGTTTTATGTCGGTTATTAGTAGCCCACGCATGCAGTTTCTAGTGTATTGACCAGGTTATCAGTTATAGTTCAACATTCAGTTTCTGTAACACCCCATATCCGAAAACAGACCGAACAAGCTGATTTCTAGAAGTTGCAGGTGCAAACCACAGACCATAAGGTGAACCACAGTCCGTGAATGGCCACTTGTACCCCCAGAATCGATCCTCTAAAGTTGATCAACTGATTAATAGGACGGATCGTGGATCAGTCCATGGACCATCGATCAGTCCGTAGGTCGAGACCTTCAGGATCCCCCATAACCCATCCTCTGAACTCGATCGACGGGCTGGTAGGATGGATCGTGGATTAGTCCATGGATCGTCAATCAATTCGTAGGTCGAGACCCTCAGGACCCCCCAAAATCCATTCTCTGAAGTCGATCGATGGACTGACAGGACAGATCGTGGATTAGTCCACGGAATGTCGATCAGTCCATAGGTCGAGACCCTCAGGGCCCCCCAGAACCCATCCTCTAAAGTTGATCGACGGATTGACAGGACGGATCATGGATCAGTCCACGGACCGTCGATCAGTCCGTAGGTGGCTTCAACAGATTTTAAGTCAGGGGTCGTTTGGTCTTTTCCTTATGCGTTGGACCCCTAAATGACGTCGTTTAACCCCTAAACTACGTGATTTTGGTCAATTTTAGCCTAGTAAACTAATTAGAACTTACCCTAATCAATTATTCACCAAAAAATCGTCAAACTTAGAGCAAAGCAGAGGAGAAAGTCGACCAAGTCCTAGTTCAAGAACGCAATGATTTTTCATCAGTTCCAACCCCGAAATCGAAAGATTTCTCCGTGAATTTCATCACTAGGTATGTGGGATTTCACTAGTGGGTTCCTTTCACCTATTAGGTCCCTAAATTTCAGTCAGAATCTTGATTCCCTTAATAATATCTAGACCTAGGGTTTCTTGAATGTTAGAAATTGTTGGGTTTTAGCTGTTAAAATGATCCAAATCAGATTATCATGATTTTTGTATCGTTTTGTATAAATTCTTTCATAAATTCAGAACCCTAGCTATGTAGTTCTTTTAGTTCATGAATTACACATGCTAGGCTTGTTATTTCAGATATACATGCCTCAGATTTGAATGTTTCATTATTAGTACATTAATGCTGCATTTTCAGTTAGCATGTCAGTATTTTGAGCTATCCCATATTACAAAAATTCAGTCATAAATTGTTTAATTACATAATCAATTGGGAGTAGCTTAATACCAAGTGGACTCGAGTTAGTCACCCTCAAGTCCCATAACTACGTGCCCCCGTAGGTTTATAAGTCCCCTCTGTGGGCATTACATTTTAATGATCACACCAATCATGCCTCTATACCTCTGGCAGGGTATGTTGGGTCCTCTCGATGAGGCGTATACATCGAACTCCATATCTAGCTCATGTGGTTTTATGTCGGTTATTAGTAGTAGCTCCCTTATAGTCATATTCTATTGCATTGACCATGTTATCAATTACATTCAAATTTCAGTCTCATCACGTTATAAACTTGGTCATTGCATCCAATTAGTTCATGTCCAGTATTCTTAATATAGTGTCATGCTTATCTTTTATCATTGCTCAAATATATGCTTTGGTTCAGTTATGTTTATTGTTCATCTTTATTCTATCCTGCGTGCTCAATACCTTTCAAGTACTGATACATACTCTACGCTAGATCTTCTAGTGATGTAGGTTCAGGTTCTCAGCTTCCAGATCACGCATAGATCGGTTCCTGATCTTCCGCTCAGCAACATCAGTGGTGAGTCCTCATTCTCCGAGGATGACATATATGTTTCCTTTGCTTTTAGTCTTAGTTTCAGCTTTTTCTAGATTTAGTTGGGGCATGTCCCAACACTTCTAGTTAGTTAGAGGCTATTTTCAGACATAGTTAGAATCAACTTTAGCATTTGAGTTTAACCTTTCAGTTGTTTTTTGTCACACCCTGAGCCTACACCCCGGACGTGGCTGGCACTCGAGAACCATTACTGGTCCCAATCGAACCCTTGGCCTGGCTTACTTACTCTACGAAAGACTTAAACATCAGAAATACCTCAAATAAGGAACTTATGAAATAACTTGGAATGTCTTTTAAAGAAATCATTCAAACTAGCCAAAATGGCTTTCCAAGTCTCAACCATTAAAAGAGGAAATAGAAGACTCAAAACTAACATCTGACTGTCTATGAAACCTCTAAACAACTGAGATGAATGTCGGGACAAGACCCACAATATCCTAATGAACCAGAGATAAAAATGAAAGCAATAACATGGATCCTTCGAAAAGAAAGGAGGCTCACCACAGACTCTGAGTGCTCAACTGGATCAACGATGTGCTGGATGCTCATCCTGGTTACTTGTGTCTGCATCATAAGAAGACGCATGCCAAATAGCATCAGTACATTGAATGTACGAGTATGCGAGGGGAATTTTAAATCAAGACATAAGCTTGAAAGGAACTGAAGAACTTACCTGGCTCAACTCAACTCAACATAACTAAACTCATTTCAATATAAAGTAGTTTAAAATAAGTGCAATATAAAGAAAAGCTGTTTTAAAACATGATGTCGACTTTGTGTGTATGCAAATATATATATAACTCTAAAATATATGTAAAAATACAATAAACTGTGTATATAAGAATACAATTACTTCTGTGGGAGTTTCTCTAACTGACAACCATCACGTAAGAGCTATTGTGATGATACAACGTTTTGCCTCACGCTTCCAGGGCCATCCTATACCTTGCTGAGGGTATAAAACCTAAACTACTAAGTGGATCCACTAGTCTATGCTAAAAAGCACTAAAGGAATCATCTAAAAAGTGTGACCCTTTTCTACCCATGGTGGCTACATGGCTTATGGGGTTGTCTGAACTCTCCCCCATATCAGTGCTCAATACTACTCCCAAAATATGATACTAGCTCTAATGTTTAAAAACATACTTCTTTCTGTGATTTAAGATAATTTCTGAAAAACATAGCTCAAAGGCTATCTTGGAAATCAAAGTTTCCTCTCTTGCTTAATTTAGAAAGCGAATACTCTTTTCTAAAAACCAGCTCAAAGACTCTTTGGAAATTGAGGTTTCCTTTCTTGTTTTAATGTAAAAACATTTTAAACCCTTTGGGAATACATAGTCCCATATACTTTTGAAGAAATGAACTTGAATCCTTACTCTTTACTCTTTAGTTAACTTGAACTTTAAGTTTTAAGAACAAAGTTAAAAGCATTTGCGAAAGACTTCTTGAAAATACTCTAAGAACTTCCTAGACTTGGCTCTTAACTTTCCTTGAATTTGAATTTATGGATTCGAGGTTAGGATTCATGTTTCTAGATGATTTCTAGATATTTAGAAGTCATTTAGAGTAGTTAGAATCAATGGTAAGTGTTAGTACACTTTAGAAGGACTTAAATAGGCTAAACGATGAAAAACTGGTGAAAAATGACGACCTGGGCGCATCCCTGGCGCGCGCGCCAGCCCCAACTTACTGGGGCTTCAAAATGGCGCACTACTAGCGCGCCACCCCAACTTTCCTGGCGCTATGGGGGCGCGTCGTGCCAATTGTTCCTTCAGGCAAAAAGTGACAAACTTTTGGTCTCGTTTTCTGATCTTAAATCGATTAATTCCGATTCCTTTTCTCAAATTCACTTTAAAATCAGATACCCATGGTATATACACAACATCTAACTCAAACAACTCAAAGAAACAACACTTTATTATCAAGAAACTCCTTAATCTTAACTCATAGTCAAGAACAAAATCAATTCAAGAACAACTATCAAGAACATCAAATTCTCAACCTTTTTAGGATGAAAATACGCTGAATTAAACATGATTGGCGCGTGGGTGAACTAACCCAATGTTATGTGATCTCACATACCTCGTAGGTATCACGCCTTGACGAAATCCACAAGCGATTCCTAACAAAGACGACGAATCTTGAACTTTCTTCTCATTTCTCCTCTTTTCTCTTTTCTCCAAGCCCTAGTGTGAATTCAATTTTTTATAAACTGACTAAAATCAGTTTTGACCCTTAATTAATTCACTAAAATGAATTAAATTAATTGGGTAAGGAAAAGACCAAACTACCCTTTCAAAATCTGGATTGGACTTTCCTTATTTGAACAACCCAACTTCGAATGGGCATATCTTACTCATACAAACACGGAATCTCGTAAACTTGGCGGTGTTGGAAATATTATTTCAAGATATTTCCTACGATATCTGGAAACACACCTAAATCATCTTGAGCTAGGATTTATGATCGTTTGAAGTTGACCAAAAATCCAACTTACCATACTTAACAAATTTCCAGATTTTTATATTATTTCCAAAAATGACTATTTCCACTTTTTAACTTCTTTCTAGTTCTTTCTAGTTACGGGGTGTTACATTTTTAAACTCTCAATTTTTATATATTCAGATAGTTGTGGGTGTTCCCCATCATTTCATTTTAGTTTATCTTATGATTTAGCTTCCGCACAGTCTTTTCTTACTTCAATTTATTTAGTATGTATATGATATGCCAACAAGGTTAGCTTAGGGTCACTCGTGATCCTATGTCCCGTGTCCGCATACTAGGGGTAGATTTGGGGCGTGACAAACTTGGTATCAGAGCACTATGTTTTATAGTCCTAGGATGTTGGAAATGCCACACTAAGTAGAGTCCTTTTCATGGGTGTGCAGTGCAACACATATAATGAAAGGGAGGCTACAAAGTGTTTTAGGAAAACTTCACTTTCTTGATATTCTTATCGTGATTAAGGTATGATCCAACTTCCTCATCCTAATCCTCTGTTATGCATTTCAGATCATGCCTCCTTGTAGAGCTTGTGGAAGGAATGCGAATGTACGTAATGCTAACACAACTCCTCCAATCCCAGATCAGGAAGTATCGAATGCCGAGTTTCAGAACGCCATTCAGCTTTTGGCTCATAGTGTGACTAACCAGAAGAACCAACAGGTTCCAACTCCTGCAAATACTAGTGGTGAATCCGTGGCAGCCAGGGTTCGTGACTTTGTTAGGATGAATCCGCCTGAGTTCTTAGGATTGCAAATTGGTGCGGATCCCCAAAACTTCATAGATGAGGTCAAGAAGATCTTTGGAGTGATGCAAGTGACAAGGGTAGAGTTGGCATCCTATCATCTTAAGGATGTAGCTCATATATAGTATACTCAATGGAAAGAGAACAGGGGTACAAATGCAACTCCTATCACTTGAGAATGCTTTAGTGAGACCTTTCTGGTTAGGTTCTTCCTATGAGAGTTGAGGGAGGCAAAAGCTTAGGAGTTCTTGAATTTGAGGCAAGGTAACATGACAGTCCAAGAGTATAGACTCAAGTTCACCCAACTCTCCAGGTATGCTCCTCACATGCTTGCTGATTCCAGGGCTCAAATGAACAAGTTTCTATATGGGGTATCCGACTTACTGAAAATAGAGTGTAGGAATGCTATGTTGCTGGAAAATATGAACATCTCTAGGCTCATGACTATGCTTAGAAGGTTGAGGGAGATAAGCTTAGGGAACAAGCTAAGGATAATAAAAAGGCTAGAACAGGAAACTATGAATATCCTCAACATAAATTAGGTGGTGGAAATAGCTTGCAGTTTCAGCAAAAGTCTTCAGCTCTAGTACCTTCATCAACTAGTGTTCCATCCTCCAAGTTTTGACATGATCAGAAAGGTAGGGCATCATGCTCTAAGTCTCAGGGAAGTGTTTGAGGCACCAAAACCTACCCAACTTGTCCTAAGTGTGGTAAGAACCATCCGGGCGAGTGTCTTGCATAAAAGGAAGGATGCTTTGGGTGTGGTCAGTCTAGTCACATGTTGAGGGATTGTCCTTCTTCTAACAGGGTCAAGGGGGTAATAATAGTAGAACTCAGTCTACAACTTCAGCAGCACCAACAGGTCGCCTGACTCAGCAGTGTAACTCATCTGGTACAGGTGGCGGTCAGCGCCAGAGCAGGTCGTATGCTCTTTAGGCTCGCCAGGACTAGGAAGATTCTCCTGATGTGGTCACTGGTACGTTACGAGTCTTTCATTTAGATGTTTATGCTTTGTTAAATCCATGGGCTACTCTTTTCTTTGTAACTCTAGATATAGTAGTAAACTTTGGTGTCAGTCCAAAAACTCTTTCAAAACCCTTCTCAGTCTCTATTCCAGTCGGTGACCCAGTTATAGCTAGATGGGTATACTTAAATTGCCTTGTCATAGTCTCTCAGAAAGTCACCTTAGGAGATATTGTAGAGTTTGAAATGGTAGACTTCGATATCATTCTAGGCATAGATTGGTTACATTCCTATTATGCCTCAGTTGATTGTAAAACTAGGATAGTTCGTTTTCAGTTTCCAGACGATCCAATCTTAGAATGGAAGGGCAGTAGCTCAGTGCCTATGGGTCGATTCATTTCTTACCTTTAGTCCAGAAAGATGATTTCTTAGGGTTGTCTCTATCATCTAGTTCGGGTTAAGGATTCAAGCTCCGAAACCCCAACTCTTGAGTCAGTTCCTATAGTTAATGAGTTTCCAGAAATGTTTCCAGAAGATCTTCCCGGAGTTCCTTCCGAAAAGGAAATTGACTTTGGAATTGATCTCCTTCTAGATACCCAGCCTATTTCTATTCCTCTTTACAGAATGGCTCTAGCTGAGCTTAAGAAATTGAAAGAGCAGTTGAAAGACTTTCCAGATAAGGGCTTCATTAGACCCATTATTTCCCCATGGGGTTCACCCGTATTATTCGTGAAAAATAAGGTGGTTCTCTCAGGATGTGGATTGACTATCGACAGTTAAACAAAGTCACAATCAAGAATAAGTATCTATCCCCATGATTGATGACTTGTTTGACCAACTTCAGGGTGCTAATCATTTCTCAAAGATATACCTCAGATCTGGTTATCATCATCTTAGAGTCAGGATTAGTGACATCCTGAAAACAGCCTTCAGAACTCGGTATGGTTATTATGAATTTGTAGTTATGTCATTTGGACTAACCATTACTCCTGTAACTTTCATGGACTTGATGAACAAAGTGTTTAAGCAATATTTGGACTTGTTCGTTATCGTCTTTATTGATGATATCCTTATTTACTCTAGGAATGAGGAAGAACATGCGAATCATTTGAGGGTTGTCCTGCAAACTCTCATAGATCGCTAGTTATTCGCTAAGTTTAGCAAATATGAGTTTTGGTTGCAATCTGTTTCTCTTCTTGGGCATATCGTGTCTAGCAAAGGGATCCATATGGATTCTTAGAAAATAGAAGTAGTGAAATAATGGCCCAGACCTACCTCTCCTACAGATATCAAAAGCTTCTTTGGTTTGGCTGGCTATTACAGAAGGTTCGTGGAAGGATTTTCATCCATAGCCTCTCCATTGACTAAGTTGAGTCAGAAGAAGGTTAAGTTTTAGTGGTCAGATGATTGTGGGAAAAGCTTCACAGAACTGAAAACTAGGTTGACTACAACTCCTGTTTTGACTCTACCAGAGGGTTCAGACGGTTATGTTATCTATTGTGATGCATCAAGAGTCGGCCTAGGTTATGTGTTGATGCAACGAGGTAAGGTTATAGCGTATGCTTCTAGATAACTTAAGGTGCATGAGAAGAACTATCCAACTCATGGCCTCGAGCTTGCAACATTGGTTTTTTCCCTTAAGATCTGGAGATATTAATTGTATGGTGTTCATGTAGATGTGTTCACAGACCATAAGAGCCTTTAATATGTGTTCACCTAGAAAGAATTGAATCTTTGCCAGAGGAGATGGTTTGAGTTCCTCAAAAGACTATGATATGAATGTACTTTACCATCCTGGTAAGGCCAATGTAGTAGTAGATGCTCTTAGTAGGCTATCTATGGGTAGTGTAGCGCATGTTGAGGAAGAAGGGAAGGAATTAGCAAAGGATGTTCACCAGATTGCTCACTTAGGAGTTTGCCTCATGAGCATATCAGATGATGGCGTAACAATTCAGAATGGGTCAGAATCTTCATTGGTGGTGGAGGTTAAGGAAAAACAAGACAGTGATCCTATATTGCTTCAACTGAAGGGTGCAGTCCATCAGCAGAGAGTTGAGGTTTTCTCCCAAGAGGGAGATGGTGTGCTTCACTATTAGGGTCGTTTATCTGTTCCTAAGGTGGGTGAGTTGAGACAACAGATCCTTATAGAAGCCCATAACTCAAGGTATTCTATTCATCCAGGTGCCACCAAGATTTACTGTAATCTGCGGGAAGTCTTTTGGTGGAATGGCATGAAAAGGGATATAGCAGATTTTGTGGCTAAGTGCCCTAATTATCAATAGGTGAAGGTAGAACATCAGAAACCAGGAGGTATGACTCAAGAGATCAATATTCTTACTTGGAAGTGGGAAGTGATCAACATGGACTTCATTACAGGTTTACCTCGTAGTCGTAGACAACATGACTCCATTTGGGTGATAGTAGACAGAGTTACTAAGTTCGCTCATTTCTTGGCTGTTAAGACTATAGATTCGACGGAGTACTATGCCAAGCTTTACATTAATGAGATAGTTTGGTTGTATGGGGTTCCTTTGTCCATCATCTCAGATAGAGGTCCTAAGTTTACCTCTCATTTATGGAAGTCATTTCAGAAAGGTCTTGGTACTCAGGTTAATCTTAGCACAACATTTCATCCACAAACAGATGGTTAGGCAGAGCGTACCATTCAGACCTTAGATGACATGTTGAGAGCTATTGTGATCGACTTCAAGGGTAGTTGGGATGATCACTGTCTTCTTATAGAGTTCACCTACAATAATAGTTACCATTCCAACATTCAGATGGCCCCTTATGAGGCATTGTATGAGACTAGATGCAAATCTCCAGTTGGTTGATTTGAAATAGGTGAAGAAGCCTTGATAGGGCCAAATTCGGTTCATGATGCTATGGAAAAAGTTCAGCTCATCAGGGATAGACTTAAGACAACCCAAAGTCGTCAGAAGTCTTATGCAAATGTAAGGAGAAGGGACTTGGAGTTCCAAATTGATGATTGAGTTTTCCTGAAAGTGTCACCTATGAAGGGGGTGATGAGATTTGATAAGAAAAGAAAGCCCAGTCCTAGATATGTAGCCCCTTATAGGATTTTGATAAGAATTGGAAAAATGGCTTATGAGTTAGAGTAACCAGTAGAACTAGCAGCAGTGCATCCGGTCTTCCACATTTCGTTGTTGAAGAAATGTGTGGGTGATCCAGCATCCATAGTACCTATGGAAAGTGTGGCTGTGAAGGATAGTCTCACTTATAAGGATGTGCCAGTTGAGATTTTTGATCATCAGGTTCGAAGGTTGAGAAATAAAGAAGTCGCGTCAGTGAAGGTTTTATGGAGGGGTCAGTCCGTAGATGGAGCTACTTGGGAAACAGAAGCAGCCATGGAGACCAAGTACCCTTATCTCTTCCCTTCCGATTCCATTCAAGCTTGAGGTAATAGTTCCTATCCAGTCTTTCAGTTACTTATGCGTAGATTCAGTCTTAGTATCATGTTCCTTCAGTTTATACTTGCATTTTCAGCGTATTTGCATGTGTTTGGAACTTAAATCAGTTTCCAGTACTGAGTGGTAGGGTTTGTAGCTCTTTCCTTCCATATTCAACTAGTTTAGTTTTCATTCGAGGACGAATGTTCTCAAGTGGGAGATAATGTGACACGCCATATCTTAGACAGAACAAAATATAGATTTCAGAAGTTGCAGATGCCAATGACGGCCACCACCCACGGATTGTAGGGTGACCCACGGACCGTAGGTAGGGTCCGTGGATGGCCACCTGCAACCCTTCCCAAAAAAAAGTCTAGAAAATTGTCTAGGGGTCGACCCACTGCCGAACCCACGGACAGTAGGTCAGACCACGGGCCGTGGATCGAGACCCCAGAAACCCCCTCTCTGAACCTCGTCGATGCATGCCAGGATGAACCGTCGATTTGGCTGTCGGTGAACCCCGACAACTTTTAAGTCAGGGGTAGTTTGGCCTTTTCCTTACGCGTTGGGCCTCTAATCTACATCATTTCACCCCTAAACTACGTAGTTTTGGTGAATTTTAGCCTAGCAACTTAATAGAGCCTACCCTAGTCAATTCATTCTCCTAAATTCATCCAACTAGAATGAAAATAGGAGAAAGTAGTTGAGTAGCCCTAGTCCAAGAACGCAACAAGGTTTCGTCTGTTCCACCCCCGAAATCAAAAGATTTCTTCGTTAATTTCGTCACCAAGTATGTGGGATTTCACTAGTGGGTTCCTTTCACCCATTAGGTCCGTAGAATTCAGTCACATTCTTGATTCTCTACATCATGTTAGACCTAGTGTTTCTAGAATTTCAGAATTTATGTTGTAATTCAGTTGTTAGACTAATCCAAATCAGTTTATCATGTTTTCGTGGAATTGTTTCTTAGTTTTTTTGCATGAAATTCAGAACCGTAGTTTTGTAGATTCATTTAGTTCATGAATTACACTTGCTAGGCCAATTTACATAGATATACATGCTCCAGTTAAAAATGTTTCATTATCAGTACATTAATGTTGCATTTTTAGTAAGAATTTTAGAATATCTAGCAATCCAATTTATTTTAGTTAGATTGTATTTGATACATTCTATTTGGAGTAGGCTTAATGCTGAGTTGAACTAGGGTCAGTCACCCTTATAGTCCCAGAACTACGTTCCCCTATAGTAAGTGGCCTCTGTGGGAATTATACTTAGTGATCACGCCAGTCATGCCTCTATACCCTTGGAAAGGTATATTGGGTCCTCTCGTGGGGCGTATATATCGGACTCCACTTTTAGCTCATGTGGTTTTATGTCGGTTATTAGTAGCCCTCATAGACAAATTCTAGTGTATTGACCAGGTTATCAGTTACAGTCCAACATTCAATTTTAGTATGTTATAAACTTGGTCACTACATTTTGTCAGTTCATATTCAACATGTTTAGCATATTTATCATGTTCAGATTATATCATAGCTTTTTTGCATTGTTCAGTTTTATGTTTTATTCAGCTTTATTCTATCCTGCATGCTCAGGACCTTTCAAGTACTGACGCATACTCTGCGTTACATCCTCTCGTGATTTAGGTTTAGGTCCTCAACATCTAGATCACAAATAGATCGGTTCCTGATCTTCAATTCAACAACTTCAGTGGCGAATCCTCATATATCGAGGACAATAGACATGTTTCTATATTTAGTCTTTTCATTTCATTTTTCAGTATTTGCTTGAGTTAGCTGGGGGGCATGTCCTAGCATCTCTAGTTAGTTAGAGGCTTTATTTTAGACATAGATAGATTCAGCTTTAGTGTTTGTGTTTTTATTTTAGTATCTTAAACTCTTCTCAATTATATATTCAGATAGTATTGGGTATTCCCCATTATTTCAGTTGAACTCATGTTTTAAGCTTCCGCACAATATTTCTTATTTCAGGTTTTTTTAGTATGCAGGATATGCTAGCAAGGTTAGCTTGGGGTCACTCGTGATCCTAGGTCTCGTGTTTACACCTTGAGGGTAGCTTTGGGGCTTGACAAATAGATTCAGGATTGAGATTTTTTTTTGAATTATGTAAATAAATAAAATTAAAATGATAAATACAAAAGGAAATATGTATGAAAATTGTTACACTGTTGATCTTTATTTATAGTATATATGTCACGATCTGATTTTTTATGTCATGATGACACCTACTACATCCCACCAGTAAGTAAGACAAATCCATAGTCTGGAACCAGGAGTAATGGGCTATCACACGGAGGGAAATATAAGGGAACGAAGAACAATATCAAAATAAAAGAAGGAGAAATAAACCAAAATATACATACAAAATAACCCCAAGACTTGGCAGCTGTCGGCCGTCGAACTTCTAAACAAATTATGAGTACAAGGCTTTATAAATACAAGTATATACAAAATTGTCTCCGAATACAAAATAAAGAAAAGTCCTAGTTAAACAGAGGGAGATCGGTAACACCGAACGTTAGAAGCTCACCCTATTCTCTAAATCCTAAAATGTTGCTCCGTACGAGGTTCAAATCAACGGTGAGAACTCATACTATGATCTGTAGGATGCAGAAGTGTAGTATGAGTACCAACAAGCGGTACTCAGTTGTCATAGGCTACTGAGCTCCAAAGATAAAGAAAATATAAATGTCAGGTAAGTAGGGAAAGTATAACACACACAACTAAAGAAGAGATATTACATAGTTTAAGATGAATAGATACAAAGGAATATAATACAGTGAACAGGAGATCGAGAAAAGAGATCATACCTTAAGGAACTAACCCGACAACCTAATCAAGACACAAACCTACTATGGGGGCCATCAACTAAGAATAAACCATTGGTTAACACCCTCCTCAACATAACCACCCAAACAGGGTCAATCTAGCCACAACCGGGTCAAGAGTTCCAATATAGGGACAAGTCCAAAATATTTGTCTAACTAACTATCAAAATAACAAGAGATACACAATTATAGTCAAATAATATCCAAACTAGACCCCCATAAGCCCGAAAGGTACACAACTATAAAAATAACTTAGTCATCCCCCATAAGAACGATATATGCAAATAATAATCAAATATACTAGTAATAGACAATGACTATGGTTGCAATTTATTCAATAGACACCAACAGAACCATCAGAATCAAGTGCCACATAACTAAATATATACGCCTACCTCTTTCCCCGACAGCCAGGTAGGACCTATTCAAATAACCTTATCTTGTTCAATGTGTCTGTTTGCAACAAATTTTAAACATATGGAAAATAAATAAACCACACAAATAAAATCTGAAGAAATATAACTTTATTGATAAATATGCGGGTACAATTTTGTTCCTCCCTTGATTCTACTCTCCTAAGATTTATCCATGATTTGAGGGATGTTAGTGGCGTATTTCTTGAACTAGGATGATTTAGATTTGACCTCTATATGAATATTCGATGACTTTTGTGGAATATTCGAGATCTTTTTCTTTAAAAATACCCAAGAGTTTATGGGATATTTTGAGATGCCTTTTAATGGAATTTAGTACCCTTTATATAGCCATAAACTAGGGTTTAGGGTTGAGTAGCCTCCAAGAATTCTAATTGAAACTGAACACACCTTCTAGAGTCCCAGTTCGAATTGAACACGTCTTGTAGAGTCGCAAAATTTCAATGTCTGCAAATCCCCTCTGCTTTAAGGCTTGTTGGAGTGTAGACTCGATGAAACTCAAAGACGAGGCTTGAAGTACTCATTCTTCCACCTTTGCAGCTTCAGATTTTCAGATTTGATTTAAGAGAGAAGAGATGAAGGGCAAATTTAGTCCCACTGGGCGTGCCAATTTGTTTGCAACAAATTTTAAACATATGGAAAATAAATAAACCACACAAATAAAATCTGAAGAAACATAACTTTATTGATAAATATGCGGGTACAATTCTGTTCCTCCCTTGATTCTACTCTCTTACGATTTATCCATGATTCGAGGGCCGTTAGTGGCATATTTCTCGAACTAGGATGATTTAGATTTGACCTCTATATGAATATTCCATGACTTTGGTGGAATATTCGAGATCTTGATCTTTAAAAATAACCAAGAGTTTATGCGATATTTTGATATGCCTTTGAAGGGAATTTAGTACCCTTTAAGAATATCCAACAGTTTAAGGAATATTTTGAGATGCCTCCAAGAATTCTAATTGAAACTGAACACACGTTCTAGAGTCCCAATTCTAATTGAACATGTCTTGTAGAGTCACAAAATTTTAATGTCTACAGTGTCATATGGCCAGATGGACCCACAGAGAACTTGAAAAGTCCATATACACTGCCTAGTCCCGATTCAGAACTTCCAAGGTTGTCCGTCACTGTATCGGAGGTAAAAATAGGCAAATCAGTATAAAAGAAGGCATTAATGTGCCGACAGATCAAGTAAAAAGTAAGTACATCCATATATCTCTAATTTCTCAGAAATCACTTTGTAAAAGAGATCCAGGTGGTATGATTCCCATCAAAATTAGTTTTAAAAGTGTAAAGTGTGAAAACAAGTTTGCTTGAAAACAATAGAGAGAAGCATACCAATATTATCCAGCTGGTCCTCGATCAAGGCCTCAGGCCCAACAGTAAACAAACTGGATCAACAATAAAAGCATAACATGCTCACCCATACTTAAGAAACAAAGGAATCACGAAGAGTTCAACAATCCAAAAAAGGGGAATAACTCAAGTAGCTATTGAGAGTGCTTGCAAAATCTACCATTGATAAGTGCCTCACTACTTGTAGCCTCCGACAATAGCTTGTAAGATCTTTTTTGAGTTGCTACCTTGCTCTTATCCACTAAGATCTAATACCACTTGTTGGATATTATTGGTTGGAGACGGACACAATCAATTTTCCACAACTTGAATTTTATTATATCAAAGTAAGGACCTGCTTCAATCTTACACACAATATTTCTTGCACTCACACTCTAGCAACTCTCTCTTATTTCTCACTCACTTGTTGTTTGCTCTCTTTCTGACTTTCTTACTTGGTTGATTACTTACTTGGGTGGTTACTACACGAACGAACCACCTCTATTTATAGGTGGCGATTGAAGAATCTAGCGAAGGATATTTTCTACTCTATTCTAGAATGTTCCCCCAACTACTTAATTCTAGAACTACCCTTTCTAGAATATTTCTAGTCCTTTCTCTCTAGAATACTCATGCTAGAGATATCCCTTTATTTTTTTACAACTCTTGAATATTCTAATCCTTCTTTGAAATATCTTACATATTAATTAAGTTGGTGATGAATTCTTAATACTCCCTCCTCAACACTAACTTTTTGATCACTAGAACTTCTTTTTTCATAAAAGTGTCTTTCTGTAAATTTAAATGAGAATTTTAAATTATTTGTTTAACTAAAATTATTTAATTAATGAGTATTATTTTAAATAATTGATTTACTTAGTGATTAATGACCAAGTCCATAATTCATTTAATATTCTATACCGCTTGACTCATGTGTTAGAGTAATTTAATAGGGCTTAGTATTATTTTGATTATTATACGAAATAACTGCTGCATTCACACCCAATTCACAAAAAAAAACCTAGGACTTCACGTAAGAAATTGTTTTTTTCAGTCTAACTCTTTATTCTGTATGAATATGTTGATTATTGCATGGATGGATAATAAGTATAATATTATTAGGTGGGAAAAAGAGAGAATTGTGGATGCGTTGAATTGATTTTTTTGGTTGAAAATTGAGTCAAGTAAATTGACCTTAATGATTAGCCAATGATTAGGACAATAATTGGGAGGTTCAACTGTAAATGCAATTTCATTGGAAGGTTTGAACAATAAAGAATATAAAAGCTATTTAAGGACAAGGAGTATTGATGCTCTATGTGATATATGTTGGAAATTTGTGACAGTTAATTGGAAAAATAAATTATGAACAAATGACAAGTAAATGATGGATAAATCATTAGGAAAAGCAATGATGTAATTGTGGGTGTTATGGACTCTACTAATTAGCTTAGTGTGAGCCCGAGGCTTCTGGGCTCAGTGTGAGCCCCCTTATAGAATTTAGATTAAAATGAAACTTAGGTGAGTGATCCACTTTTATCTAGATGACCATGGTTAGAAATTTCAACATACCCGTTGAGTCCGGAATGCCAAATTTGGTGGGGTAGCATATTTTATTTGCATGCACGGGGTTCTGAATGAATCCCAAGCACCCGTCAAAGCCTTTCCAACTCTTAAAGTTCAACTGATGCTTCACCAACTGGTGCATCACCTATTCCTCTTCGTGTTCACGTGCCTATTTCTGCATTCCTGGAGGCCACTACTCTTGGCCTTCATGTTCACGAGATTGATTTCGCGATTGCTCAGCTAACAACCTTGTGCATCATGTTCACATCATGGTCTCTGTGATCGTAGAGAGGAGTCGCCTCGACCCTCTGCATTCGCGGGAGGGCTTATGCATTTGTGGTGAAAGATCTGGGTCAACCAGGCTCAATTGACCACCACGATCGTGGCCATGGGACCCATATTCACAGAAGACTTAAAGACCAGTCCATTTTCAGCTTTTATTCCAATTCTTCCAACTCGAATTCATATGCTAGGGAGCTCCGAACTGTGTGATTTTAGTTGCATTGTTTCAGGTTATGTGTGGCTACGTTCTGTAGCAATTCTGGAAGTGAGGGGAGCTACGAGAGGAGGTAATTTCTGTTCCGCAGGGGCTGCCTAGCTCCTTAATTGGTGCTTTTTGTTTCAATTCTTGCATGGGCTGTTTTAGCCTGTTATCAAGCTCAAAATGTCCTCAGGCTACTTGGGCCTTTTTGACGGAGTTAATTTTGAGATTCCCAGCGCGGGTCTCACATTCCCATTTTGTCTCAGTTTTTCAGTCAATTTCTAATTATTTGAATTTTGCTATCTAAACATCCGTATTAATGCTGTGATCAATATTTTGATAGCATGGAGGTGATCAGAGGTGCTTCAAAAGTGTAAAGCTCATGCACAGTGAATTCGAAGTGAGCAAAATTGACTACAATTTATTTTCTTTTATATTGTGCTGCATGAGATAATGTTTGGGTTAGGATTGTATGTACAGGGTTTAAGTTTTCCTTCCTTATTATTATTTTCTTATTTCCCGTAAGAGCCTTACAATAGATATTATGATGAAATCCTTAGTTTAGGCTGGTAATATATAGCTTATGCCTTAGTTACTATTGTTATCTTCTTTAGAGCTGGTGTTGAACCTTTAGACAAATTTATTATCTATGTGCCTTAGAATGAGTCTTGCTAATCTTTAGTTAGTCTAGTTCCTATGGTAAGACTTTCTATGGTTTGGTACCCTCCGCCAGTGCGGGGACCATAGTGTTTCTTTGGTATTGTGAGAACTCATCCAGTTTAGGCTTTTAAACATAACATTACCCCTATCTCATGGATGTACTTGGATCCTTTGATGCTTATTAACACCGTAAAGTTGAGTTAGTTGTGGTTTGTTCCTTTGGATGGTATCTTCACGAAGATGTGGTTGTTTTTAAGTTACTCTTCCAGATGTTTGATTCTTCATATATCCCTCTGTTTCATGAATAGAGTTCTTCTTATGTTATTGTTGTTGAGTTGGTTGGAGTATGTTTGGCCCAGAGGCCTTGGTCAAGGAATATGTGGATTCTAGGTTAGTTTCTATACTCTAGGAGTGAGGTTTATTGCTGCTTTATACCTTGTGTGGTTTGGACGTTGTTTTTTTTATGCTTGTCACACCTCTAGGCTACCCCTTGGACGTAAACACGGGACCTAGGATCACGAGTGACCCTGAGCTGGCATATCATAAGCATACTAAAAGATTACTGAATAAAGTATACTATGCGGAAGCTTAAAACCATAATTAAATGAAAGTGGGGAATACCCAATACTAATTTGAGTATATAAAAGACTATGAGTTTAATAACTACTGGAGGATAAAACTCAAAACTTAAACTGAATCTAGTACTATGTTTGAAAAAACCTCTAACTGAGTAGAGTTGCTGGGATATGCCCCCAGCTAACTCTAGCAAAACTGAAAACTAAATATAAATACAAAAGCGTAAAGCATGTCTATTGTTCTTGAAGTATGAGGACTCACCACATAAGCTACTGAACTGGAGATTGGGAACCGATCTATGCGTGATCTAGATGCTGAGTACCTGAACCTACATCATGAAAGGATGTAGCGCAGAGTATGCGTCAGTACTTGGAATATACTAAGCATGCATGATTTAAAGTATAGCTGAATAAGATACATAACTGAACAAAACATACTGAGCAATAACATAATCTGAATTGAATGTAAAAGCTGAAATATACTGAAGGTTAAGCTAAATGCAATGATCAAGTACTAATCCTGAACATGACATACTGAGACTGAATGCTGAAATATATGTAACACCCCAAAAATCTAATGACCTAAGCTAGAGCCTAACATGTAATCTAGTGTCCTAAATACGGTTAACGTCAAGAGTCAATACTTAGCTTCACCAAGCTCCCCCAAAACTTCCTAGTCTCTGTCCCTATTGATACCTTGACAGTACGGTCCGTAGACCATACCACGCCCCGTAGATGGGGGCTCGTGGATGAGTCCTGGACCAAGGCCAAAAGACAAGCCTCTGCACCAATCCACGAGTGACCAGTACGGTCTATGGATCAGTCCATGCCCTATAGGTAGGGTCTCGTGGATGAGGCCTGTGATGCTGTCAAGAAAATCGGCCAAGGCTCAAGCATTTTAATAAAATTCTAATTAATTAAGTAAGGATGGGGGCGGTTATATTTAGTTATTTTAGACTAGTATAAGTACTTTTTAACTATTAAACTTCACTTAAAAACTCCTCATAACTCTCTAGACTAAAAACTCAACCCACTTCCCTCCTAAAAATATTCTCTCTAAACTCCATTGAAGAACAAAGAAGAAGGTCAAGATTAGGGTTCAAGCTCCAAGCTTTCACTCCAATTTCGTGAGGATTCCAACTTTAAGGTATATATTCTCTTCATTCTTGGGTAGCTATCCCCCAAGAAGTCCCTTCAAAGTGTGTTTTTAAGACTTCAAAAATCTAGGGTTTTACTCTAAACATGGGTCTTCTTCCAAAATGATTTCCATTGTTCAATTATGATCTATTGTGATTAATTATGATGGTTTATGGTTAGATTGTTGTAGTATTGGTGGTTTTTGATGAAAAACTCTCTTGGACCCATGGTTTCCCTTTCTTCCTAAATTGTGAACTAAGATGTGACTTGATTGGCCATGGAAGTTGGTAATTGATTATGTTTATGTTTAATTGATGATTGAATCATGAAATCTCTCTATCTAATGTTGTAATTCAAGAAGTTAGGGTTGATGTTGGTTCATGGCCTTGAAGGGAAATTGGCTAGGGTTTGTGTATGGTGATGTTGATTTTGTATGACTATGTGAATTACTTGGATTATAATGATCCTATAACTAATGTTGTGTTATTGATGTAAGATCCTTCTTCCCTATACCCTATGCACTTGATTATGTATGAAATATGAATGTATGTTAATGACAAGTTTGTGGTGTTGCTTGAAAGGACATTCTCATGATCAATACTACTATAATGTGAAAGGTTTACTCACATGCTAATGTTTCTAAGGTGAAATGAGCATTCTCATTTAAAGAAACCTATGAGCTATTATGATGATACATTGACAGGAGTGTCTAATACACTCTGTTATGACTATGAACTTAAGTAAGTGCTTAAATATGACTATTAAAGGGAGTTGTGCGTAGCACTGAGTGGATAGGAGTATGAGATGGGTTTCTTCACGCTAGTAGTTGGGCTCCCAATACGGTGTCTCATGAGATGGAAACCTCCACGTCAATAGTTAAGGTTTCTAGTAGCAATCTCCCTATCCCATAACTATGTGCCCACATAGGTCTTAGCTAGTGGATCCACCTAAATAACTAAAAATATATGTTCTACCTTAGGCAAGTAGGACACCTCTTTTTGGTGTGGGGGTAGAACACCAGATTCCATGTAGCTCACATGGTCAATGTGAGTTAATGCAAGTCTTCCCTAAATTAATATGAATGTGAACTATGGTAAGGACATGGACTTTAACTATGACCTCTTAAGGGGTACTACTTAGTCTGAGTGTGGGTATGAGACTTCACTTATGCATTGCACTAGTAGAATCTAAGAGGGGTTATGGTAGGGTTCTCTTATATTATGATGACTTACGAATGATACATTGAAGGTATGTATGGATGTTATGAACATGAATGTCTTCACTTTTGTGTGTATTGTTGGTAACCTAATTGTGATACTTAGCATTTGGTAGGGTTGTGGGATCTTAACTTTGCCTTGAACTAGTGTGGCTTTGGGTTGCTCATATGTTGAATTGGCTTATGTTTCTTTATTAATGTGCATAATAGTTTCTAAACTTGACCAAGTGCATGATTTCAACTAATTGTCCCTTTTATGCATGTTTTAAGGATTTTGTGCATGGTATCCATACTTGGTACAATTATTTGTGCTAACCCATATTTTCTACTTCACAATGAGTGTAGGTTCAGGTCGTTGAGACTACTACCACTTTCTTCAAGGTGAAGCTTTGGTCGACTATTCCCTAGGCTTGGTGAGTCCTCAAGTTCGAGGACAAGTTGCTATTGATTCTAGTTTCTAGTTTCCTTCTATATTCTAGACTATGTTGTATTTTCCTATTCATGGAGACTTTATTGATGTAAAGGGCTTTGTCTCTATTTGTACTCTTATGTTTAGATGGTGATTGAGACAAGTCTAGTTTCCTATTTTCCTTTGTGAAAGAAGTTGACTTCTATTGTAAAAGTTTTTAATTTTTCCATATTTTTCTGTGTCTTTATGTGACTCAAGCCGAATTTAGGGCCTCTATGCAAATGATAACCCAAGCAATGACGGCCCAAACTCTAGATATGGCTACCCAAGCCGAAGCTATGACGACTCAAGTCACTAGGGATGCTAGAGCTCGTGTGAACCCGATTGCAAGTACTCCCGCCTCAAGAATTTGGGATTTCACTAGGATGAATCCCCCTACCTTCTATGGCTCTAAAGTAGATGAGGACCTACTAGACTTTATAGATGAAGTGCTTAAGGTGGTGGATGTCATGGGGGCATCTTATCAAGAAAAGGCAGAACTAGCCGCCTACCAATTGAAAGACGTAGCTCAAATATGGTTTGAGCAATGGAAAGAAGAGAGACCCGTAATAGCAGGCTTGGTTGATTGGGGATCATTCAAGACGACGTTCCTTGATAGGTTTTTCCCCTTAGAATTGAGGGAACAAAAGTTAGTGGAATTCATGAACCTTCGTCAAGGGGGGATGAGTGTGAATGGGTACTCTTTCGAGTTCACCCAACTTTCCAAGCATGCTCCAACATTGGTGGCCAATCCAAGGGCTAGGATGAATAAGTTTGTAATGGGAGTATCGGGTTTGGTTGAAGAAGAATACTGAAAGACAATGCTCATTCGTGACATGACTATCTCAAGGCTCATGGTATACGCTCAACAAATTGAGGAGACAAAACTCAAGAAAATGAATAGGGATGTGAAGAGGCCTAGGGCCGAGGATGGTAATTTGTCTAAGGGTAGATTTGAGGTTCAAGGCACACCAAGGTTTAAGAAGAGGTTTTCTAATCAAGGCACTTCTAGCATTCCTAAGGTCAACAAAGAGAGGGTGCCTACTCCAAATCCATAAGGTAGTAGTGGAGGTGGTTCTTATGTCGATAGACCTACTTGTGCAAAGTGTGGCAAAAAGCATGATGGCAAGTGCCTTGTTGGCACGGATGGGTGTTTAGTTGTGGGAAAAGTGGGAACATGAAAAGGGATTGTCCCATGCTAAGGGCTCAAGGAAGAGAGAGCAAGCAAGTCCCTTCTAGTGGCTCAAATTCCGATGCTCCCAAGAAGAATCACTTCTATGCTCTCTAATCTAGAAGTGATCAAGAGGGGTCTCCGGACGTTGTCACGGGTATGTTACAAGTATTTTCCATTAATATTTATGCATTATTAGACCCCGGTGCCACTTTATCTTTTGTTACCCCTTTAGTGGCTATGAAATTTGATGTACTCCTGTAAAGTTAGAGGAACCTTTTTCGATTACTACCCCAATAGGTGACTTGGTTGTTGCTAGAAGGGTTTATAGGGATTGTCCAATTTTCTTGTCTCATAGAGTCACTTTGGTTGATTTGGTAGAATTAGATATGTTGGACTTTGATGTCATATTAGGGATGGATTGGTTGCATGCTTGTTTTGCTTTCATTAATTGTAGAACTTGGGTAGTAAAGTTTCAATTTCCAAATAATCCCGTTTTAGAATAGAAGGGGGGAAACTCTATTCCTAGAGGTCGGTTCGTTTCATATCTAAAGGCTAGAAAAATGATTTCTAAGGGGTGTATCTATCATATTGTGAGAGTTAAGGACCTTGAGTCTGAGACTCCTCCTTTAGAGTCGGTCTCCGTAGTAAGGGAATTTTCGGAAGTCTTTCCCGATGACTTTCCCAAAATCCCTCCCGAACAGGAAATAGACTTCGGCATTGCTCTTTTGCCGGATTCACAACCGATATCAATTCCCCCTTATCGGATGGCTCCGGCCGAATTGAAGGAATTGAAGGAACAACTCAAGGATTTACTAGATAAGGATTTTATTCAACCAAGCATATCTCCTTGGGGTGCCCCGATATTGTTTTTAAAGAAGAAAGATGGGTCACTTAGGATGTGTACAGACTACCGCCAATTGAACAAGGTCACTATAAAAAAATAGTATCCTTTTCCTAGAATTGAAGATTTGTTTGACCAACTCC
Organism: Solanum acaule; assembly: GCA_036250505.1. NCBI lineage: Eukaryota > Viridiplantae > Streptophyta > Magnoliopsida > Solanales > Solanaceae > Solanum > Solanum acaule. Next base: position 23,255 of record JAJOOR010005118.1, on the reverse strand, counting down.
AAGGGGCGAGTTACTTTTCGAAGATTGACTTAAGGTCGGGTTATCACCAACTTATGGTGAGAGGGGTGGACATTCCTAAAACGGCCTTTCGTACTTAAGGTCGGGTTATCACCAACTAGTTATGTCTTTTGGTCTAACAAATGCCCCGGCGGCGTTCATGGATATTATGAATAGGATTTTTAGACAATATCTTGATTTATTTGTGATCATCTTTATTGATGATATTTTGATCTATTCGAGGAGTGAGGGTGATCATATGAAGCATTTGAGGTTGATATTGCAAGTCCTCAAGGACCACCAACTTTATGCTAAATTTAGCAAGTGCGAGTTTTGGCTAAGGGTTTGGCCGGGTATTATAGGAGGTTTGTTGAGGGTTTATCATCTATTGCTTCTCCATTACCGGCCGTGACCCAAAAGAAGTCCAAATTTGAGTGGTCGGAGGCTTGTGAAAAGAGCTTCCAAAAATTGAAAGATAGACTCACCTCCGCTCCGGTATTGACTTTATCGGATGGTACTGACGAATTTGTAGTATATTGTGATGCTTCGAGGATAAGGTTGGGGTGTGTTCTCATGCAACATAGGAAGGTAATCGCCTATGCTTCAAGGCAACTCAAGACTCATGAAAAGAATTACCCGACCCATGACCTTGAACTAGCGACGATGGTTTTTTCCTTGAAAATATGGAGACACTATCTCTACGGGGTGCATGTAGATGTGTTGTAACACCTCGTATCCAAAACAGATAGAAAATGCAGATTTTGAGAAGTTGGAGGTGCAACCCACGGTTTCCATCCACGGATCGTAGGTTAGACCACGACCCGTGCTGGTGGTCCGTGGTTCACCACTGCAACTTCTCTCTAAACCCAGCTCAGAAAATTGGCTAAGTCTCGACTCAAAGACAGACCCATGATCCGTAGGTCAGACCACGGTCTGTGTCCGTGGATCGAGACCCCCTTTACCCAGCCTTCAATCGTGAATGACGGTCGACCAATACGGATCGTCAGTCCCGTCCGTCAGTCACTCCGACATCAGTTAATTTAGGGGTCTTTTGGTCTTTTCCTATTTCGTTGGACCCCTAAGATACGTCGTTTAGACCCTAAATCATGAGGTTTTAGTCAGTCTAAGCCTAGAAACATAACTAGAACTTACCTAAGTCAAGTCATTAATCAAAACATAGAAAATTAGAAGCAAGAGAGGAGAAAAAGGTCAAGAACCCTAGTTCAAGAACGCAACAAGGTTCCATCCCCAAAATCTAAGGATTTCTCCGTGGAATTCACCGCCAGGTATGTGGGATTTGACTAGTGGGTTCCTTTCACCTATTAGGTCCCTAGTTTTCAGTCAGTTTCTTGATTCCATGATTATGAACAGACCTAGGGTTTCTAGAATTTTCAGCAGATCATCATGAATTAATTCTTTAAATGTTCCAAATCAGATTAGTATGGTAATATTCAGTTTGTTGCATGAATTGCAGAACCCTAGCTATGTATTTCTTTAGTTCTTGAATTACACATGCTAGGTCAGATATTTCAGTTATTCAGATATACATGCTCCAGTTTTAGACGCCACATTATCAGTATATTTCAGCATAAACCCTATTTTGAGTTATAAATCTTGAGAAACTTTCTTTTAGACAACACTTGAGTTTTAAACTGATTTTTTGAGAAAGTTAAGATGAGTTTTGAGAAAGAGCTTCTAAAACATGATTAATATGACAATCGAGTAGGTCATCAATGTATGAACAATATGGTATCTAGATATACCATCAATGTTTATGCAGTATGACTTCCCAAGTCATCAATGATCATAGTATAATATGATTTTGAATTGTTTTCTAAGAAGGAGTTTTCAAGTATGAGTATCTACATGACATTATTTTGAGCTATTCAGTATTTCAGTCATAATGTATTCAGTTATACATGCTTCAGTTTATGAATGTATCATTATCAGATTAATTGTTGCATTCTCAGATTGCATGTTTAGTTTTGAGCTATCCTTTATATACAGAAACTCAGTCATAATGTGTTAACCACTTAATCTATTGGGAGTAGGATAATACCGAGTTGGACTAGGGTTCAACGTACCCATATAATCCCAGAACTACGAGCCACATAGGTGTAAGTCCCCTCTGTGGGCAATATCAGTTAGTGATCACGCCAGTCATGCCTCTATACCTTTGGCTGGGTATATTGGGTCCTCTCGATGGGGCGTATACATCGGACTCCACATTTATCTCATGTGGTTTTATTGTCGATTATTAGTAGCTCCCACAGTTCAGTCAGATCCTATTGCATTGACCTTATTTACAGTACAATCAATATTCAGTTTCAGCATGTTATAAATTTGGTCATTGCATTCAGTTAACTCAGTATTCAGCATCTATATCATGTATTATGTCATTGCTTATTGCTTTGTTCGGTTATATGTTATTTCAACTTTAGTTTATCCTGCATACTCAGTACCTTTCAAGTATTGACACATACGTGCGCTACATCTTCTTGTGATGTAGGTTTAGGTTCTCACCATCCAGATCACGCTTAGATCGGTTCTCGATCTCCGGTTTAGCAGCATCAGTGGTGAGTCCTCATTCTTCGAGGACAATAGTCATGTTATATTTCAGTTTTCAGTCTTTTAGTTCCAGTTTTGCTAGATCTAGTTGGGGCATGTCCCAACATTTCTAGTCAGTTTAGAGGCTTATTTCAGACACAGTTAGATTCATCTTGGTTATGAGTTAATATTTTCCTTGTATTAAACTCATCAGTTTTCTTTCATCTCAGTTATAGTATATGGGTATTTTCCCCATCTTTTCAGATATATTTATGATTATAGCTTCCGCACAGAATCTATTATTTAGTTTATCTTTAGTATACTCATGATCATGCCAGTAGGGTTAGCTTGGGATCACTTGTGGTCCTAGGTCCCGTGTCCGCGTCTTGGGGGTAGCTCGGGGCGTGAGATGTGTTTACCGACCACAAGAGTCTTCAATATGTGTTTAGCCAAAAAGACTTGAATCTTCGACAAAAAAGGTGGTTAGAGCTTTTGAAGGATTATGTAATGAGTGTTATTTACTACCATGACAAAGCTAATGTGGTTGCAGATCCCCTAAGTAGATTGTCCATGGGTAGTATGGCTCATGTAGAAGATGAGAAGAAGGAATTGGTTCGTGATGTACATAGGTTGGCCTGGTTAGGTGTCCAATTAGTGGATTCGACCAAGGGTGGGTTTATGGTTCATCATAGTTTTGAAGCATCCTTTGTAGTTGATGTGAAGTCTAAGAAACACCTTGATCCTATTTTGATGGAGTTTAAAGAATCGGTTCTCAATAAGTCCGTTGAGGCTTTCTCCTAAGGGGGAGATGGGGTGCTTAGGTACCAAGGTAGATTATGTGTTCCAGATATTGATGGTCTAAGGGAGCAAGTTTTATAAGAGGCTCATGGTTCGCGATATTCTATTCATCCGGGAGCCACCAAGATGTACCGTGATCTACGGGAAGTCTATTGGTGAAATGGTTTGAAAAAGTATATAACGGGTTTTGTAGCCAAGTGTCAAAATTGTCAACAAGTCAAAGACGAACACCAAAAACCCGGAGGATTGTCCCAATATATAGATATTCCTACTTGGAAATGGGAGGATGTGAACATGGACTTTATAGTGGGTTTGCCCTGTACTCGAAGGCAACATGATTCTATTTGGGTCATTATTGATAGGATGACTAAATCAGCCCACTTCATTCCAGTTAAGACTTCATTCTCGGTGGAAGACTATGCCAAGTTGTATATCAATGAGATAGTGAAGGTGCGTGGGTTCCCTTATCTATTATTCGGATCGGGGTGCCCAATTTACTTCACACTTTTGGAAGGCATTCCAACAAGGACTTGGTACCAATATTAAACTTAGTTCCGCTTTTCACCCTTAAACGGATGGTCAAGCGGAAAGGACCATCCAAACCTTGGAGGACTTGTTGAGAGCGTGTATGATTGATTTCAAAGGGAGTTGGGATGACCATCTCCCATTGATTGAATTTGACTACAATAATAGTTACCACTCTAGCATTGCCATGGCTCTGTTTGAAGCACTTTATGGGAGAAGGTGTAGATCTCCAGTTGGGTGGTTTGAGGTAGGTGAATTTGCTCTAATTGGTCCCGAACTAGTTTATGATGCCATTGAAAAAGTTCAACTTATTAGAGATAGGTTGAAGATGGCCCATAGTCGGCAAAAGTCTTTTGCTGACAATAGGAGGAGGGATCTAGAGTTTGAAATTAGTGATTGGGTCTACTTAAAAATCTCACCTATGAAGGGTATGATGAGGTTTGGTAAAAGTGGAAGCTTAGCCCTCGGTATGTGGGACCATATCAAATCTTGAAACTAGTTGGGAAAGTGGCATATGAGTTAGACTTACCAAATGAGTTGGCTCCCGTTCACCCGATGTTTCATGTCTCCATGCTTAGGAAGTGCATTGGTGATACGGTGTCCATCCTTCCATTAGATGGTTTAGGAGTTGATGATAACCTTTCTTATGAAGAAGTCTCGGTTGAGATTTTGGACCGGCAAGTTAAGAGGTTAAGGAACAAAGAAGTGGCTTCCGTTAAGGTTCTATGGAGGAATCATTTAGTTGAGGGTGCTACATGGGAGGCTGAGGCCGATATGATGTCCCGTTATCCTCATCTTTTTCCTTCAACTCCTATTCAAACTTGAGGTAAGTCATTTCTCTTGTGTTTTTTAGTGTTTTGGGAGTCATGTGTATTGAATGAGTCCTCCATGATTCCCTTATGTGTTGCATGTTCTTATGAGAATCCATATATTGTTTACATTGAGTTTTCATGGTCTATATGTCCCACTTGTTAAATTTCATTGTAGTATGATGATTGCATATTTTTCTTCATGAGGTGAAATGATGAGTATGCTTAGTTATGTTGTGATGAAATGACATGTTGGCTTATTTTTGATGTGTTGAGTTTGCTTGAGTTGGAGAAGGTAGTTCCTCCTATGTTATGTGAAATGATGAGTTTCATGCATATTGGTTTTTGGTAGATGTAGTCCCTACTTCCATACGTTGCTTTGACTATATCTTGTGATGGAGATAAAGTTTCCTCCTTGTGACTATTGCATATGGTGAATAGTGCATTTGTGAGTTTTACTCATTTTTGATGTATCATGCATATTGGGCTGCTATTCTAGAGTTTTTAACTTAGTTGGGTGCCTAGGTTGTTATTTGGGGATGAATGTTCCCAAGGGGGGGATAATGTAACACCCCAGAATTCTAATGACCTAAGGTAGAGCCTAACATGTAATCTAGTGTCCTAAATAGGGTTAATGTCAAGATAATAGTTGTAAAATGATCTCCCTAACTTAGTGCTAAGTTTATAGTCCCTAGACGTCAAGGCATGAGCCCCTAAGGACACCCCCCCCGCCCCCCCAAGGGTCCTTGAAGAGGACCAATGGGGCTGCTCAAAAGTTGTCAAAAACAACATGGATCACGAGACTCAACCTACGAGTCGTAGGTTAACTCACGCCCCGTAGATGGGAGTCGTGAGTCAACACTTATCTTCACCAAGCTCACCCAAAACTTCCTAGTCTCTTTCCCTATTAACACCTAGACATTATGGTCCGTAGACCATACCACACACGGTAGATGGGAGCTCGTGGATGAGTCCTGGACCAAGGCCAAAAGACAAGCCTCAGCCTTAATCCATGAGTGACCAGTACGGTCCGTGGATCAGTTCACGTCCCGTAGGTGGGGTCTCGTGGATGAGGTCTATGATGTTGTCAAGAAAATCGGCCAAGGCTCAAACATTTTAATAAAATTCTAATTAATTAAGTAAGGGTGGGGGCGGTTATATTTAGTTATTTTAGACTAGTATAAGTACTTTTTAACTATTGAACTTCACTTAAAACCTCCTCATAACTCTCTAGACTAAAAACTCAACCCACTTCCCTCCCAAAAATATTCTCTCTCTAAACTCCATTGAAGAACAAAGAAGAAGGTCAAGATTAGGTTCAAGCTCCAAATTTTGTGAGGATTCCAACTTTAAGGTATGGATTCTCTTCAATCTTGGGTAGCTATCCCCCAAGAAGTCCCTTCAAAGTGTGTTTTTAAGGCTTCAAAAATCTAGGGTTTTACTCTAAACATGGGTCTTCTTCCGAACCGATTTCCATAGTTCAATTATGATCTATTGTGATTAGTTATTATGGTTTATGGTTAGATTGTTGTAGTATTGGTGGTTTTTGATGAAAAACTCTCTTGGTGGTTTCCCTTTCTTCCTAAATTGTGAACTAAGATGTGACTTGATTGGCCATGGAAGTTGGTAATTGATTATGTTTATGCTTAATTGATAATTGAATCATTAAATCTCTCTATCTAATGTTGTAATTCAAGAAGTTAGGGTTGATGTTGGTTTATGGCCTTGAAGGGCAATTGGCTAGGGTTTGTGTATATTGATGTTGATTCTATATGACTATGTGAATTACTTGGATTATAATGATCCTATAACTAATGTTGTGTTATTCATGTAAGATCCTTCTTCCCTATACCTTATACACTTGATTATGTATGAAGTATGTATGTATGTTAATGAAAAGTTTGTGGTGTTGCTTGAAAGGATATTCTCATGATCAATACTACTATAATGTGAAAGGTTTACTCACATGCTAATGTTTCTAAGGTGAAAAGAGCATTCTCACTTAAAGAAACCTATGAGTTATTATGATGATACGTTGACATGAGTGTCTAATACACTCCCTTATGACTATGAACTTAAGTAAGTGCTTAAATATGACTATTAAAGGGAGTTGTGCGTAGCACCGAGTGGATAGGAGTATGAGATGGGTTTCTTCACGCTAGTAGTTGAGTTCCCAATACGGTGTCTCATGAGATGAAAACCTCCACGTTAGTAGTTAAGGTTTCTAGTAGCAATTTCCCTATCCCATAACTATGTGCCCACATAGGTCTTTGCTAGTGGATCCACCTAAAAAGCTAAAATGTATGTTCTACCTTAGGCAAGTAGGACACCTCTTTTCGGTGTAGGGGTAGAACACCAGATTCCATGTAGCTCACATGGTCTATGTCGGTTAATGCAAGTCTTCCCTAAATTAATATGAATGTGAACTATGGTAAGGACATGGACTTTAACTATGACCTCTTAAGGGGTACTACTTAGTGTGAGTGGGGGTATGGGACTTCACTTATGCATTGCACTAGTAGACTCTAAGAGGGGTTATGGTAAGGTTCTGTTATGTTATGATGACTTATGAATGATACATGGAAGGTATGTATGGATGTTATGAACACGAATGTTTTCACTTTTGTGTATATTGTTGGTAACCTAAATGTGATACTTAGCATTTGGTAGGGTTATTGGACCTTACCTTTGCATTGCACTAGTGTGGCTTTGGGTTGCTTATATGTTGAATTGGCTTATGTTTCTTTATGAATGTGCATAATGGTTTCTAAACTTGACCAAATGCATGATTTCAACTAATTATCCTTTTTATGCATGTTTTAAGGATTTTGTCATGGTATCCATACTTGGTACAATTATTTGTGCTAACCCATATTTTCTACTTTACTATGGGTATATGTTCAGGTCGTTGAGTCTATTACCACTTTCTTCAAGGTGAAGCTTGGGTCGACTATTCCCTAGGCTTGGTGAGTCCTCAAGTTCGAGGATAAGTTGCTATTGATTCTAGTTTTTAGTTTCCTTCTATATTCTAGACTATGTTGTATTTTCCTATTCATGGAGACTTTATTGTGTAAAGGGCTTTGTCCCTATTTGTAGTCTTATGTTTAGATGGTGATTGAGACAAGTCTAGTTTCCTATTTTCCTTTATGATTGAAGTTGACTTCTATTGTAAAAGTTTTTAATTTTTCCGTATTTTTCTATGTCTTTATGTGATGATGACACTAAGCGCTTGTATGCGACCCCTTCGGGGTCAATTATGCCATGTCACGCCTAGGGGGTACTCTTGGGTCGTGACAATATAACTGAAGACCTGGTCAAATGCACTGAAGTTTGACTGTGGGAGCTACTTTTAACTGACATAAAACCACGTGAGCTAAACGTGGAGTCCGATGTATACGCTCCATCGAGAGGACCCAAAATACCTTGCCAGGGGTATAAAGGCATGACTAGTGTGATGACTAATTATGATGCCCAATAGAGGGGACTTATAAACCTACGGGGGCACGTAGTTCAGGGACTATGAGGGTAGGCCGAAACCTAGTCCAAATCGGTCTAAGCCTACTCCCAACTGAAATGTGTATAAACAACATAACAGAAATTACTTGATAGCTCAATGTTCTGACATGCAAAATCTAATAATGCAACATTTAACTACTGACCATGAAACTAAACGAATCTACACAACTAGGGTTCGTAACTGTAGCATGTATATTTTCTTAACTAACCTAGCAAGTGCAATTCATGAACTAAAAGAATCTACACAACTAGGGTTCTGAATTTCATGCAAAGAACTAAGCAACGATTTCATGGAAACATGATAATCTGATTAGGTATACTATAACAGCTAATTCACAACAATTCTGCAAGGTTGTATAAACCCTAGGTCTAAACATGTTATAGAGAATCAAGAATCTGACTGAATTCTAGGGACCTAGTGGATGAAAGGAACCCACTAGTTAAATCCCACATACCTGGTGACGAAATCTATGGAGAAATCCTTTGGATTTTGGGGTTGAAATTTGAAAAACATTGCTGGTTGTGCTTGAAAGAAATTGGCGCCTCTTTCTCCTATTTTCTTTCTAATTTGGATGATATTTGGAGAATAAGGGTTCTGGGCAAGTCTGACTAAGTTATTAGGCTTATTCTGAGTAAAACGACGTAGTTTAGGCATCAAACGACTTAGTTTAAGTGCCCAACGCATAGGGGAAAGGACCAAAACGACCCTTACTTAATTTTGACGAAGCCCATCCACAGAGGGAACGACGGTCCGTCGTTTGACCTACCGGCCGTCGTTTGGGTTCGTCGGTCTTGTCTGCCCGACAGGGCTTCACTAAAACGAGCATAACTTTTTACTCAGAGATGGGATTTTAGCAAACTCGATGGCGTTGGAAAAAGGATTCAATTATCTACACCCTATATGTAAGACGACGTACAAGACTCCGAAAAGCCACATACAAGCCTCATAGCATTCATAACATAAGACATAAGAAACGATACAAAATTTAAAAACTTTAATCCATACAATCAAAGTTTTTATTTTGAAAACAGTGGAAGTCTAACTTTGTCTCACATGACCATCTAATACAACTTTTGAATCAAAGATAGGGTCACAACCCTTCAACATATTCTGAAACGTAAAATGACATAAAAGAAACTAGAAATGAACAACTCTTGTCCTCGAACCATGAGGACTCCCCAACTAGCAAGAAGAGAATCAATCCAAGCTTTGAACAAAAAAAGTCACCTTAAGATCCAGAACCTACACTTTGTAGAAAAAGTAGAACAAATATAGGTTAGCACAAAAAATGTACCAAGTAAGATAGCCATGCAAAAATCATGCTAAAAAGGACATTTTGGTAGAAAACCATGCATTTTGTCAACTTTAGGAATCATCATGCATTTTAGTATGAAAGCATAAGACATAAGCATATTCATCATGTAAGTCATTATGACACATTAGAACTATCATCTTAAGTAACCCTAAGTTATACTTGTGCAATGTAGGAATGGCATCCCATAATACCATTCACACTAAGCACCACTTTGAGGCCACCATAGACATACTTGCCATTCTTTATTCTCATCTTTAGTTAATAATCATAGACAAGGAACATTCACATTTAATAAGTCATGACAAGGAAAGCAACTCATAATAACATTCCAAGTTAAACATTCATCTTTACATTTAGCCTTTAAGTCAACATTCTTATTAGCATCCTTATGAGCACATTCATTTCATTAGACATTATGGAATTAGAGAAACACACCATAGCCACTCTCAAAGCCTACTTGTGCAATGCATGGATGGCATCCCATACTACCACCCACACTTCATAGAACTTCATGAGTAACCATAGCACATAACTCACATGATGGGAATAAGCCCTAACTGACATAGACCATGTGAGCGAATCATGGAATCCAGTGTCTATCCCACACTGTGAAGGGTTGGTCTACTTGCCTAAGGTAGGACCGGTAAAATTTTAGTTTAGGTGGATCCACTAGCTAATAACCTATGTGGGAATATAGTTATGGGGTAAGGAAGGTGTTCATAGAAACCCGTCCTAACGTGGGGAGAGCTTCCACCTTACAATATCCACTCGGTGCTAAGCTTTAAATTTCCATAGAGTAGTTCATTCTCATTAACATTATTACACATGAAAGGGCTACCACCATTCGGTCTACCGAGTCACGGTACATTATTAAACACATGAAGGGGCTACCACCATTAGGTCTACCGATTCAAGGTACATTATTAGGATAGCTCATTGAATCCTTAAGAAAGGGCTACCACCATTAGGTCTACCGATTCAAGGTTCATCATTATAGTAGTTCATAGACTCATCATGAAAGGGCTACCACCATAAGGTCTACCGATTCAAAACAAAACTTTATAATACTTCATTAATCATTTATGAAAGGGATACCACCATTAGGTCTACCGATTCAATGTTCATTAAGTCAAGACACTTTCAATTACACATGAAGAGGATGCCCTAAGCCTACCAATTCAAGATGTATCATTACATTGAAGAAACCTTTCACAAAATATCATCATCATTCACAAATGTATAATTGAGAATAACCTTTCAACAATATCACAATTGCATTATAGTCATAATCACATTACTTTCATTGAAATCACAAAGCATGTACATAAGCATCATAATTATACCACAATCCTCATAATTTACCCTCCAAGGGCTATGAATCAAACTCAACCCAAAAATCTAGAATTATAACATTAGATAAGGGGAATATCATGATTCAATAACTCAATCAATATTGACATAATCAATTGACATGCTTCTATAATCAATCAAGCTACATCATAAATTCACAATTTAGTATAATGGGGGATTCATGGGTTCATGGGGGAATTTCATCATAATTCAACAATAAATCATAAATTCAATCATAATCCATCATAACTAAACCATTGAAAACGTTTTGAAAGAGAACCCATGACTTAGATTGAAACCCTAGCTCTTGGTGGAAATTGGAAGCTTTGAAATCAAGTTTTGAAGGGACTCTATGGGTGAAGGCTACCCATAGATGAAAAGCCACCATACCTTATGAAGATTCCTCACGAAATTGAGTGGAAAAGATGAGTTCTTGAGCCCTACATCTTGACTTCTTCTTCTTCTTCAATGGAGGTTTTAGAGAGAATTATTTGGAGAGAATTTGGGTTCTTTTGTGAATCTAAAATAGTGATTTGGAAACCACCTAATTAAGGGTCTATTAGGTATATATATGGGGCCTAATAACTAATTAACCATCCCCACTTAACCCCCTAACTAATTTGGAATTAACCCCAGGTCCCCAACTTAAAACAAATCAACTTCAAAACTGCCCCACCCACGAGACCCCAACCCACGGATCATGGGTGGGTTTACGGGCCGTACTGCACCCTCGTGGGTGGTGGTTTGCAGCTAAAAATTTTCATGTGCACTCAGCCTTGACCCACGACCCCTTCCTACGGGGCGTGAGTCCCAACCGTAGGTGGCCCTTTTTGGGCAGATTTAGGGATTGCTTTGGGGTCCTCCTCAAGGACCCCTTGGGTGGTCCTTGGGGGATGGTACCTTGACTCCCTAACCCTAAAACCTTCATACTAAAATTGGGAAGTAATTTTACACTTCTAAACCCTACACCAAACTCAACAACTCTTACGTAAGGCTCTAGTTTCACCTACTAATTTTCTGAGTCGTAGCAACCACGGACCGTACTGGTCGACCGTGGGTGGGATCAGAGACCATAAATATTTGGTCCTTAATGACGGAACCCCACCCACGGTTTGTGGTCCCACTTACGGTCTGTGGGTGGTTCCGTCGGTACTGACACCAGTTTTCTAAAAATTAGGATTTTTCTTCATTTTGAGATACGAGGTGTTACAATGCTGGTGATCGCCAGTGCCAGATCCATAACTTTTTAGTTATGGGTGCTCAATTATTTTTAACTAGGTAATTTATCCGTGCTTCGCACGGGCATAAATAATCCTTCTAAGTTTTTGAACAACCTTTCCAATAATCGAATGTTATAAGGCAAAAAGAAAGTAACTTTTAGTGGGTTTTTAGAACATTTCAATAGAAATTAAATGATTTGATATTATCACATATCTCAAGAATTGTAAATATATAATTAATGATTAAAAATATCTTGATATCTAATCATTTTTATCTTTTACATAATTTATCATAATATATGTTTGATGATATAATTGTCTTGTTAAAATTGAGTGATGTTTTTATGTAGCGACATCACTTTTTTCTATTTTTTTATATGAAAAATATAGAATCTAATAATTTTATGGTTAGAATAACTCCTTGTGAAAAACAATTATGTGAAAGTTTTCAATAATCAATATTAGTTATAAATAAGTTAAGACCGCTAAAAATGTACACCACAATAGCATAAATAAATCTTTTTAGAGACAACCTACTTGACTGAGGTCAAACGTTCACCACTTTTTGTTATTGTTACTTTGTTACTGTAAAATAATTTATAAAAGGAGAAAAATAAATTTGAAACAACAACAAAATAATTTTTTTTTTACCTTTTTAGAAATTCATTCTTCATTAAACTGCTGCTCTGAAGACCCTTATAGATGCTTCATCAAGGCAACTTTACCATTTTTTCTGAAATATGTATGTATAATTATTACATTATGAAAGTACAAGTAGATCAAAATGTTGGATTCTAGACTCATGTTAAAGAAATACTCTAGAACATTAGAAAATTTAAAATGAGTCTAACCTAGATAACTCAAACGCTCAACAATGACTTGTGACATGAAGGACAACAAATCTATGTTAATAGACACTTCTTTAGTAGCTTAAGATATTACTTTTATTTAGAGTAGGTTTTGTTTCATATTCTTCAAACTAAACTTGCCGAAAATAGTCATAACTCACACCAAAAATATTTAGAAGAGCCAAATGAGAAGGAAAAAAAAACATTAAAAGGACAAAAAGCTTTGTCCAAGTGAGATCATATACATACCAAACGGAAGATAATCAATACAATTTTAAGGAGACAACAAAACATTGAGAAAAAACATACATTAAAGGGAGTAAACTATGACATATCCAATGATGATAACCAATTATTCTAACCAGAAAAGTTTCTATGTTTGGAAATAACATACCTCAAAAAATTGACCAACACTTCAATTTCAATCCTTAAAGTAATCATAATATCCACTGATAAAATTTAGTAAAGATAGATAAAAAAAACATAAAAAAAATAAAATATGGGCATGCAAAGTTATTAACTCTCAGAGGATTTTCTAAAGAACACAAAATCACATCCTTGTATGTGAAGGAATGACATTGTTGATGAAGAAATTAGAGATTTGTAAGGGCTTTTTCTTATTGTACCTTCAACAATTTCAGTAGAGAAAACTTGCTTGAATACTCAATTAACGTTTGTTATTTAATCTGTACTAACAAATACTTATAACATTAACTTTGCATAAACATAAACAACAAAGTTTAAAGTATGTACTCAAAAATAACAATTAATAATATAAGCATAAATTTATGCCTGTAAAAAACATACCAGGATCTTCAACAATAGAATGAAACAAAATGGAAAAAATTGAGCCCACTGAATTCACAGTGTCCCCTTAAGGAAATTATTCCCCTCTAGTACCCGAGTTTTAAAGGAATGGATCTTCTCAAGATAGAACGATTCTATTCACCAGTGTATTGATACAAACACAATGGTGTCAGTGAGCCATTCAACAGGAGCAAAGTATACAAATATTTAATTGTCCAGAAGAAGAAGAATAAGTTCAAAAAATTTCGTTGTTTTAAAATGAGAGGAAAATCCTCTATTTATAGACAACAAAGGGTAGTGTGAACAAATAATTATTGTGTCTTATCGGAATTTCACAACTCTTTGGAAAAGTTACAACCCTTCGGAAAGGTCACAACCTTTTATAAAAGTCACAACTCTTCATAAAAGTCGCAACTCTTCATAAAAGTCGCAACTTTTCACAAAAGTCACAACTTTTCATGAAAGGGAAAGGCTTGTTTGGAAATAAAATAAGTTAAAAGGGAATTATGGTTTGTGGTGGTGCCACGTAGGCGGGCCTAGGGTTCTCTTATATATATATGATTTGAACCCGGTATTAAAATGGGTGCTCAATTTACATAATCATACAAATTGCTAGGTTTCTTTTATAAATAATAGTGTTGGCTCCAAAATGTAATGGGTGCTCAAGCATCCATAAATTTGAATGTGTATCCGCTACTAGTGATGACATGCATTGCATTGCATTCTCATTCTCACCTGTTTTGTAGTACGACCACGGTAAATGCATTGGTTCTCAACATCATTTTGAAAAAGTAGGGTTTTTATACGTTTACTTTTTAAACTGGTTCTTTATGGGAGTCGTACTACCTTTACTACTTGTCTGCACGATTTTTCACAAAAGTGACAACAAACAATTGTTGATCTAAGGCAGTAGCTATACTTTTATCAACACCTACAAACCTTCTTTTTTATTTAATATTTTCCTCGCATCACCTTGATATTTTTGAATTTTGCTAGTACCTTTCAAAGAAACTTCATTGCCATCAACAATTTATTTGTTATTTTGATTTATTTTCGAGATCAAACGACAACTACCTTCCTCATGACCTTGGTGGTTACAATAATTGTAATACAAAGGAAGATTACATATACAATCTCCTAAAAAACCTTGATAAATGTACCAGATTTTCCGTCCACAAACTGAACTTATACGATTTGGAAGCTTTTTTATTAGATCAAATATAACCTTGACCCTAGATGCACTTAGTCTTGCCTTAATTTGAGCAGCTTTATGATAACTCTCAAATCACTCCTCAAAACTAATCAAAAGAGTGAGCGGTCGTCGTCAATAAAAATACCCAGCTAAGAGTCGAGGACGAATTTGTAACACCTCAGAACCTAACTAAGACTGAACAGTAGAAAAAAGGGAACCACAGAGGGGTTCACGAGCCATGAACAGGACCACGACCCGTCACCCTCGTCGTGGTTCACACCCAGCCAAGCATGGAGGACCATAGAGCCCTCCACGGGCCGTGGGACTCCACACGGGCCGTCATGTGGTCCATGAAAAGTACCCCAGGAACCCCAAGGCACTATGAGGAACCACAATGGCCTACAAGGCCCGTGGTGCTTCACACGGTCCGTAAAGTGGACCATGGAGGGAACATGTTAGCCTTAAAATTTTGTCTCAAGTTCAAACGGTCATATCTTTTAACATAAAATGAATTAGGTGGACCATGACCTATCAAATTAAATATCTTTGAGTCCTATTTCCAAGGTCACCGAGTTTGCTAAAATCCAAGCTCGGAGTAGAAAGTTACGCTCATTTGAGTAGATCCCTATTGAGTAGGGCCACAACCACGACCCAGTTGACGATTCGTGATCCTAACGACAGTCCGTCAGTCCCACCGTGAATGACACTTTGTCAGTTTTAAATCAGGGTCATTTTGGTCTTATCCCTATGCGTTGGGCACTTAAACTATGTCGTTCGATGCCTAAGCTACGTCGTTTTACTAAGTCTAAGCCTAATAATCTAGTCAGACAATACCCAAAACCCTTATTCTCCAAATATCACCCAACTTAGGGTGAAAAGAAGAGGAAAAGTCGCCAGTTTCTTCCAAGAACAAGCTGAGGTGTTCTTCGAAGTTCAGCCCCAAAGTCCAAAGGATTTCTCCGTACATTTCATCAACAGGTATGTGGGATTTCACTAGTAGGTTGCTTTCACCCATTAGGTCCCTAGAATTCAGTTAGTTCTTCAGATTCTCATAAACTGTTCAGACCTAAGGTTTTTTTACTTTCAAGATTTATTGTGATTATGGTTCCTTTGTTCTAAATAACTTGTTTCTTGATAATTTAGTATATTTCCATGCATAGCACTCAGAATCCTAGCTTGTGTAAATTTATCCTAGTTCATGAATTTTACTTGCCAGGCCAACCAGACAGAAATTCATGCTTCAGATTTCAAATGTTATATTCTCTATCTATATATGTTGCATTGTTAGTTAGCATGTTAGTTTTGAGTTATTTAGTATTTAGTGCATTTTTACTTCATGAATATTCAGTTGGGAGTAGACTTAGCATTGAGTTGAATTAAGATTAAGTTACCCTCAAAGTCCCAAAACTACGTGGCAATGTAGGCTCAAAAGTTCCCTTTGTTGGGCATCAATTTTTAGTGATCACACCACAGTCATGCCTTTATACCCCTGATAAGGTATATTGGGTCTTCTCGATGGGGTGTATACATCGGACTTCACGTTTAGCTCACACGATTTATGTCTGTTAATAGTAGATCCCATAGTCCGACTCTTATTGCATTGACCATGGTATCATCATTTACTTCAGTATACAGTTCAACATGCCATCTTCATGATTAGTACATGGTCATTGGATCCAGTTATCTTTCACTTATACTTCAGTACAGTCTGTATCCTTGTTCAGTTATACCATTGTTCAGCTTATGCATTGCTTAGTTACTTACATATTGTTCAATTTAGCATATCTATATCCTGCATGCTCAGTACATTCAAAGTACTGACACATACTTTTGCGCTACATTGTTTTATGATGTAGGTTCAGGTACTCAGTTTCCAGATCACGCTTAGATCAATTCTTGATTCGACTTCAACAACTTCAGTGGTAAGTCCTCGTACTTCGAGGACAATAGACATGCTTTCTATTTTGTCTTTACTTTGAGTTTTCAGTTTTGTTAGATTTAGCTGGGGCATATCGCAGCAACTTAACTCAGTTAGAGGTTTTTCAGAGTTATTAGTAGATTCAACTCGAGTTGTAAAGTGTTATTTCAGTCATCACTAAGTTCTTATTATATTTTACATATTCAGACTAGTTGGGTTTTCCCCCTTTCAGATATTCACTATATTTAGCTTCCGAATAGTACATATTTTACTTAGTTATTTTCAGTATGCTTGATATATGCCAGACTTAGGGTTAGCTTAGGGTCACTCGTGATCCTAGGTCCCGTGTTACTCGGGGTGTGACAGAATCCCACAAGGAACAATGTAATGATGATTGAAAAGATAAAAGGGTAACTAGATACTAGCTTGAATCTAAACATACAAGGTACAAAAATATCAAATAATAGGCAATTTTTCTAATTAAACTACGAACGGGAGCCATGACTATATCAAGCAAGGGATGTATGGGAATTTGGAAAACTTGAGATTCAATTAATACTCAAGATCCATTACAATTCAACCCAAGATAAATCACTAATAGGTAGGCTAGGTTATCTCTAATCATGCTAATTATCTTTTAATCTCAAAGCATTTATGAATAGAATCTCCTTTCGGTCTCATCTACATCAATACAAAACTACCCACTACCTTAACGTAGACCTCTCTTTCAAAGAAGCTTAGCACTCAACAATGAAACCCTAAACTTTCATCTTTTGATCTCAAATTCAAGATTCAAAGTCAAAATATAATTATCAATCTAATTCTCCACTCCAATCAATCTCTTTCAAGCATTGACCAGAGATCGGAAGCTAAGATTGAGCGTGCACTCTCAGCCTATAAATTCAAACATGAAAACTAGCTTGAAACTATTTCATGAAATTAAGCATGGAAACAAGGAATCACAAAAACAATAGAACAATAAACTAAACACCCAAATAACATTGTCTATTTCTAGCACAAAATCTCCAATTTCATACAAGTGATTACACCCACATCTCTAGAAATTAAGAACAAGGAAATAAACAAAGGTAAAAGAGATTTACTAATATAGAACACAATCTACAAATCCATAAATGAAATTGTGAGGCAACTCGCCTTCAATAGCTCAACCCCAAAATTAAGCTAAGCTATGAGTAACTCTCTATAATATGATATGAAATGTTGCATAAGTGAACAATGACTGCTCATCAGTGTAAAAAGGGTTTTGGGATAAAGATAGTGAAATTCCTAATTTGCCCAACTTCTTTGAAAATGTGACACTCTACGTTTGCGTAGATTGGTCCGCGTTCGCGGACTTGGGTTCACGAAAGTTCCATATTCGCTGCCTTTAGGGCGCGTTCGCGGACCTCTGTTGACCAAAGTTCTACGTTTGCGGCCTCTAGGGCATGTTCACAGTCCTCTGTTGACTAGAACTCCGCATTCATGGTTCTTCAGGCGCGTTCGCGGAGGGCACTTTTCCTGCTAGAAATTTAACTTTCAGCTCTTGACCTCTTTTTGCTCCAATTCCACTTGGTTTCTTAAAAGATCTTCTAAATCTATTCTCCATTTGATGTTCCTGAAAATATGAAGAAAACCACATTAAAAACACAGATTCTAAACCAAAGCAAGCTAAAATAACAAAGAAAAGAGCCTCAAATGAGTGGAAATTCATCACTCATCTCTTTATCAATATCCATTGCTTTCCTAGTTGTCGATGCTATAGACATCAAAGACTTCTTTACAAACAAACCAGATGATAAATCAGTTAAAGAAATTCATAGCACAACTGAAGTCATTTCCTCCTTAGCGTTACATCGAATGGACAATTTGTTTCTAGTAAAATGTATGTTCAAACATAAATTCAAGTTTCAAAGTATGCCAACTCCATAAACTCAATTTTTCAAATTTCAACTTCAAAATTTATGGCCAAATTGGAATGTCATGCATTCTGTTTTGCAGTTCTCATGGGGCTATATATGGATTTAGATTGATTTCATTGGTTTAAATTTCCAAATACGTCTACTTTGAATTACGAGTGCGCGTCAATCTTCCATGAACATATTTAAGTAAATATTTCCAAGAACTACAAAATTGTTCCCAAATGGAAATGTTACGGAGAATATTTCATCTCGATGCTTATACAAAATTGCTTACCGTTGACACTGTCCTTAAGTATATTTCACTTGATTTAGATATATCTTCTTGAATTCTACAACCTCTTCTAGTATAAATTAGGAGTTAAAAGATTTAATTAAAAAGAAATCCAACACATTGATAGAATATATGGGAGAAGAAATTTATCTTCATCTTCACACTTATAAGGAGGAAAAACAACAAGAATCTATATACATAATAAAGCTAGACATAGATAAGGTGATGTGACAACTCTTTATGATCTTGATTTTTTTTTTATCTTTTATATCATTTTTTGAAATATCTATCTTTTTATATTCTTCACTTAAATAACATTGTCTCCTTAACTCCCTTCTACCTCATTCTTATGATTAATCTATAAATAACAATTATGTATGGAGTTGTTGGATGCTAATTTTCATTTTCTCCTCCCTTTTTACTAGTGTATTTTTTCCTTTATTTTTTCATCGATAATGTATTTACTAATCAAAAGAATGGACATAAAAAGGTGACGTTGAAATATGACCACAATTTTGATGATTAGTGGTTTTTAAATGAGCATTAAGGGTAAACAAAATATTTTCGTTGGACTTCAAATCAAAAAAACACATACTGATTTCCAAGGGGCAGTGTAGCCTTTCTAAATGGGAAGAAATGTGAAATTATTGGAATAGGTAGCGTGAAACTTTTCTCTTGCTTTGGAGACAACAAAATTTGATGCGACATTTTGACATGTAAAAAGTATCCATTGATGAATCAAGGTCCTTGTTATAGAATTCACAATAAGTTTTCCTCTTTATAAAACTTTGTTATATAATAGTCATGAGCTAAATTAGTTAATATGAGCCCAATTTATTGCTTCTTGCTCCAACTTAGGAGTAGACTCACCAGGGCTGTGGAGTTGGGTGATTTGACGGTCTTTTTCAATCACTCTCCACAGCATAATCAATCTCTCTTTTAGAGAGTTGTGGAGGTTTCTTTTGCCCATTTAATGGAATATGTCCATGGTCTATAAATTCTTCTTTTTTCTTCACCAGATAGTAATTAGTAATATGTGGTCACCTTCTTTATCCTCTTGTGGTAGTTTCTTATCTTTTTGTTTTTCATCTTTATTAAGGCTTGAGCACTGCTCATCCACAAGCATATCTTCTAAGTGATTTGTTCCTTGTTAGGTGATTTCATCATGAAGGGGATATGAAGCAATTAGTATGTTTCAAAATTCTTCTTTCTCACATCTGGTCCCTCAGTCCCGACTTGATTCTAATCCTCCTTTATCTGGTGGGGCTAGTGGATTTAGGTCTTCATGACATTGATTCATGGTTCTAATTTTTATTTTAGTGAGAAGGGAGAGTTTCTCTATCTTCTTCCATCATGGCTTATAACTATTCACAAAGTTGCAAAATAGTATTACATTTGCTAGTAAATAATTGATGATTCGAAAAAAGAATTTTCACACTCATATATATACTAGTTTTTTGACAGGTGCGTTGCACTTGATTATCAATTTCAAAAATATATGTTATAGTAAATACTATTGTTTATTTAAACAAAGATATTAATAATAACCTTAGTACAAAATAATATTGCAGATTCTTTTGTGAATGTTCAATGTGGATCATCATATATATATCTTTTATTCATGCAAACCTATGAAGATGGTCAATGAAAATTTTTATTAGTTAAATGTAATAATGTTTATATTTATTTTAATTTGATGAGGTTCAATCATGTAATTAGTTGTATCTCACTAATATTACCTTATAGATGATATTTGTTGTGTATATAAAATTAAACCAATACAAACTTCAACTGACACTATTACAATTCATATGAACTTTTCTTCGTCTAAAATACTGAAATATTAAGAAATAGTAAATAAGTAAAACAAAAGGGCAATGTTTATATAGTATTAACTATTTTGAAACAAACTTTCTGACAATCTAAATCACATAAGTAGCATTGATAAAAAAAGGTCATTCTTTTGTCTTGAGCATCCAAAAAACAAATCGTGGCAATTCTCTAAATTTTGGAAAAAGATATTCAGAAGCATATATCTACATCACAAGAGAAATTGTTAACAAAAACAAATGAATTTAGACTACATCATGTTAACTTCATATATTGGAACATTACATACTAATGTATATATTAAGAAAAGAATAATTATTATATCATCAAAATAATTTTCCTCAAGTACTTTAGGTTATAGAATATACCCTCTTAGGATAGAACAATTTACTTCATCAGAATAGTGGTACCTCATATTCCGCTAAACTTTTAACTCAATAAACGACACTAAATCACACAAATTTTTTAAAATACAAGAAGAATAGTAGAAGATTAAAAACAATTTTGGTTGAAAAATGAGAAAACCAACCTCTATTTATAGTCAACAAAAGTTAGTATGAACTAATGTTTTTGTGTCTTATCTGAAAAGTTATGACCTTTCCGATAAATCACAGTTCTTTGGAAAAGTCACAACTTATTGAAAAAGTCACAATTCTTTGGATAAGTCACAACTCATTGAAAAATCACAACCCTTTGAGAAAAGTCACAACTTATCGGAAAAGCCATGACCTTTCCGAGAAATCACAACCCTTTGCAAAAGTCACAACTTATTGAAAAAGTCACAACTCTTGTCATAACTCATCGAAAAATCACAACTCTTTGAGAAAAGTCACAATTTATCGGAAAAGTCACAACCTAAGTTAGGGATATTATAGTAATTTAACATTCAAGTTAGGAGTTCATGCTTTTAAGGTAATATATATCTTTTAGGATGAGAATAGTTCTTGAAAAAATATACAGATACGTCACCTTGAATTTTGGTGATTAAGCTTAAATAATTTTAGGATAACATTTCTAGTTGTACATTGTTATGAGATCACATACAGAATTGACGAAATGATCGATTTCAAAAGGATTGTATTTGTTCACCAACTCTTTCTTATGTTGTACCTCCAATTTCATAGAATTTTGAACTTAATAAACTGTTGCAAATAACACTTGGATATTTTAAGAAGAAGAAGAGTAGAAAACTTTTAAAAATCGTAGTTTAAAAGTGAGAGGAAACCCCTCTATTTATAGCTAACAAATAGTACTATTAATAGATACTTATTGTGACTTATAAGAAGAGTCACAACCCTTCAAAAAAGTCATTGCTCATCGGAAAAGTCATAACCCTTTGAAATAGTCACAATTCATAAGATAAGGCACAACTCTTTTGTAAAGTCAGAACCATTTGAAAAAGTCACAATCCTTTGGAAAAGTAACAACTCATCGGAAAAGTCACAATCTTTTAGTGTAAAAAGGGTATCTACATTTAATATAATATAATAATTAAATTAAATAAATAATATAAATTGAGTATTTTTAATTGAGGGTATTATAGTAATTCAACATTCATGTTTGGGAGTTCATGTTTTTAAAGTAGTATATATATATACACACACACAAGTTTTGAGGCACGTGCATTGCACGTGAATATCAAACCATGTAGTACACTATTTTAAAAATAATGCAACGTTACTTAATCAATAATTTTAAAAAACAATTATAAATGGAATATAAAGTATAAGTTCCTATGAATAGTGAATGTAAGCTTTCTTATGATTACTAGTGAAAGTTGTCAAATTAATATTTGTAAGCAGTTATTTATAATATAAATTTAGATGTATATAAGGTGTTGTGACACCTCTCTATGTCTTCCAATTAGATATATCTTCTTCTTTTTTTTTTTTTTACTTTTTTCTCAATTTTAAATTAATTGTGATCCGTAAAATTAAATTAAGTCACTCTTAAAATCTCTTAATTACAACTCTTAAATAGACCTTTTCCTCGCCCCCACCACCACCCCCCCACCTAGAGTTTATTGCTTAGTTATTGTTGTGTTGTTGGAGTTTCCACTTTTAATATAATATAAATAAATAAATATCGATATAAAATATAGAAGATACACTAAATTGAGTGTTTTTAGAATTTAGATATAGATAAGGTAATATGACACCTCTCTATGTCCTCCAATTAGATTTATCTTCTTCTTTTTTTAAAAATAAAACTTTTTTCTCATTTTTTAACTAATCGTGATATGTAAAAATAAACATAGTCACTCTTAAAATCTTTTAATTACAACTCTTAAATAGACCTTCTGGGGGGGGGGGGGGGGGGGGGGGGGGGGGGGGGGGGGGGGGGGGGGGGGGGGGGGGGGGGGGGGGGGGGGGGGGGGGGGGGGGGGGGGGGG